>JAOXJP010040847.1:0-30744 GCA_025762735.1 Platanus orientalis
AAGAGAGGGATAATGCAATACTTAATTGATCGAATAATATTAGTCTATACAACGAAGTGACTTTAAGCGCATATTACATATTGATTTTTACCTGGTATGTAATAAACTCAGAAGTGTAATCAACAATCATTTCTTCCAAAGCTGGACTACAATGAGTTGAAACATTGGCTTATAATCATACAATTAATATTTAAGATTTAATTAATAATATTAAAAAAATTTAAAACTTTTTTTTTCTTCTGGGTGTTCTAAGTGTACAAATAGAACACCCCTTGGGGTGTTCGGCTGGGCCAACCGAACACCCAGGGGTGCTCGATTAGATCAACAGAACACCTAATCAATTATTAATACAAGTTCTTGTTTGTTTGTCTTGTTTATCAATTGGTATCAGAGCCATGAATGGCTAAGTTTCAGTTGTCTTGCTTAATAGTGTGATCCTTGTAATTAGGTTAGTTACCTTCACCCTATAGAGTACTATTTCTTTTCTTCTTAGACTAGCATGCTATGTTCCTGTTATGATTAGTATGCTCTGTAGCTGCCGCTTTGACAGATCTCCCACATCAGAAAATGTGACTGTAACCTGAAGTATGTTCTATAGTTGCCGCTCTGTCGGATCTTCTACATCAGAAAAGAGAAACAAAGGAACATAAAAAAACTAGGAAAGACTTAGAAATCCAGGAGTTTATAAGCTCAGCCTGTCCACTGGCCTACTGAAGAAACAACAGAGACTCTAGTTCCTCTGACAATGTATCCCTCTTATGGGGACGACGTTATGACGGAGAACCTCGTCTATTGGAAACTCCTACTTAGTACAGATCTAAGAACCTAAGAGCCTTATTCCCTGCTGGGAAACACCTCCTAAGGAAGCCAATGAGAGACATGTTGTAGTGGAGACATGCAGCGTGATGGGAATTTGATTTTTACATCACAAATTTAAAGACAATGGGTGAAGATATTTAGCAACATTATAAGAGTCCACTATTAAAGCAAGGCATTTTATTACACTTTGTTTAATCTCATTTCCTTCTAAATGGACTTATCACGTCCTTCACTGTCATCTACCTCTTCTTTCAAGTCAACTTCTTCTTCTAAGCTTGAGTATTTATATGATATTGAGTATCTTCCTGATGAAGCTCGAGTCCCTCCAACTGAGTTCCCTATTGTAAATTCATACTCTGTATACATTAAACCCTCTTCTAGTTTCAAAAAATCAATAAAAAAACTTATAGGCAAACCTACTCTCTCTCTAGTGAAAGAATATGTTCAAGCATCAAAATTCAACCAAAATCAAGTTCCTGCTGATGAAGCAAAGCACTTTTTTCCAATAGAACTCCCTCAAGAGTATCTGCAACCTTGGCTTTCCCAAGGTTACACTCATATTCACTTTGGAGCCATCAAGATAGCACTCACTTTCCATGGACAAAAAAGATTACCAGTGGTTTCTCATTTAGGGTTATTGGACACCCGGTTTACCCAATACCAACATGCGATCATTGGAAATATTCAAACCATCTTGAATGCTGACACTATTTTTGTCACTCTGTATCCAAACTTCAATCTTCCCCTAAATGATCCCCATGCATTCAATGCTCTGGCAGTCCAAGTTCAGATTACTGGAGCTCCACAAATAGCTACCTCTTACGCCGCCACTGTACACTATCAGGTCGCGTACAGAGTCCATAATCACTCTTTTGATATTCCAATCCCAGAGTTTTCCAAAACTGATGATGCACTGTTCCTCAAAGTCAACACCAATAAGGTACCTCATTGTACCTATATGCCACGACAGCTCACTACTGATCAACTGCAGCTCCTTCTTCCAGACAAGTGGATCACCAACTATAAAAATATCCACATCTGGTCCGAAATGGTTCAGTCTATAGTTTCCTTCTTTGTTTGAAAGAAAGATGGTTCAGTTGAAACCCGGTTCATCCTAGAGAAAGACCAGACTTTGACTTTATCCTCGCCTTCCTCTTCTCCATTTCCAACAATGGACCAACTAATGTTTCAACCTGTTGATTCCTTTGAGAATCAGATGTTATTCCAGCTTCAACACAAACAACATAGTGTTGTTGATTGCAAATGTGATGAATGCGAAGCTGATTCTATGGAAATCGAGTTAGAACTCAAAGCAGAGCGCAAACTCTATCTAAAAAGGTGTTAAGGCAAAAAATCCCCGCAATAACTCCTCCAAGAAAGATATGAAGCAGGCGACCCAGAAGTAGACCTCCTTGGTGACCCATCTAGAAAATTTGATTACTATGTGCTCTATCCATAAAAGAAGCAATTTCTAGATGCACTTCCTCTTGATGATTGGGGAACGAAACTACCTCCACAGCCTAGACTTCCACCACCTACACTCCAACCTTATTACCAAAAGGCTTTAGCCTTTTTAAATAAGTCCCAACCTTGCAAACCTCCATATAAACCCCCACCAGCACCACCAGTGGAGTACTTCATGTTTCACCTAGAATCCCATCAATACAAAGAGGAATTCCCACCATTAGAAGATTTTGAGCACCCTCAGCAATGGGTCAAGCACCAATGGAAAATAAAGACCCCATATGTAAAAAATACTAACGATACAAGTATAAATGTTTCACCTGCAGAAGTAGCACTAAATTGGCAAGCAGAAAATGCAGTCACCCAGAATCAAACCATAAAGAAAATCCTTAAAGGGCAAGAAGCAATGTCCCATGCTGTTAATAGAATGCTATCCACAATTGAGGATATTATCCTAAAAGTCAGGCAAAAAATTGAAAAGCTTGAAAAAGAGTTATACACCATAGCTACCATGGTTAAAGAATTCTCTATGGCATCACAGCAGATTGTTTCCAAAGAAGCAGAAATGAGATACCTCCAAAATTAACTTCAATCACTTGAAGAATCATCATCATCAACACCATTATCATCCCCATCCCTCATTAGTCTCAAAAATACTCTGCAACCCATCTTTACACCACCACCATCTCAATCATTCTTGTCCAACTTTCCTATGACCCTACAACCTTTGCCAACACCTTCCTACCAACCACAAAGGGCCCAACAACCACTACTATTAAACCAGCATTTATATGATATGTATCTAGAATCTTACCATCCTATCATCAAACCCCGCTATGTGACCACACCTGTTCCTCACCCTGAACCAGAACTCCCTAAACCAAGGTCAAAACCAAAATCAGTGGTAGACCCACCAGACCCCACTATAGGAGCCTCTTCTAAACCAGACATGCTCCCTATAGACCTTGCAAAAACTCCTAATCCCATAACATCTTTCCTAAAAAACCTTTCCATCACACCCCCACACCAGAACTCAATACAGTCTGCGAATCAGATTCTTCCGAATCAAATTTTTCTCTTAACCTACTCATGCATGGCCCAATGGAAGAACCCTAGATAGATGATCCCATGGAACCACCTCCTCCCAACCAACCCAACAACACCTAACCACCACCCAGAAGAGTTATTCATGACACTATAGATCATAAAACCCTCTTCTCAATTGATGATGTTCTTCTATCCCAATGGCGAGATCAATTTCTTCAAATGATTGCATGAATCGATGCAGAAATGCAAGTTCCAGATGCCTAGCTTCGTCCCACTCTAGTCAAATTTACTTCCTGACTTAGTGGACGACTCAGAGAATGGTGGATTAATCTTGGTGAATACAGCCAGCTGCAGGTTCTCCAAGCCTCCTCCATTGAGAACTTTGTCCTCATTCTTTATAATGAGTTCCTTGGAGCAGTCACTCATCAGACAGCCATAGCCAGAGAAGAATACCTGAGCATGAAGTGTTGTTCTTATAAAAGAAAAGATTTGGAATGACACTACAATGATATGTCAAAAATGTTTTATCTTCTCGGAGGAATGGATGACCCAAACTTCAAACAGGCCTTTTTGAATTCTCTTCCAGAACCACTCGGAAATGAAGCTTATAAGCTTCTCGAAACAAAAGGTATTAGCCTCCAAAATGCATCTCTTGGAGAAATATACCAAAATGCTCTCAGAAAAACTGTAAGTTGTGCAACCAGAAAAAATTCCTCAGTACAATTGAAGATATAGGAAAAAAATTTGGGACTACATGTGAAAGGACTAATCTATCCATCAAATGCAAAGATAAGAAAAGTTATGCTTGCCCTTCCAGTAAAAGAAAACATTTCAAGAAAAGATTTGATTCTTCCCCAACATTTTATCCTAAAAAATTCAAGAAAAAGAAATGGAAATTTCTATCTAAAAAGAAATTCAGGGGGAAAACTAGTACAAGATGCTTTATCTGCAACCAAAAGGGCCATTTTGCCAAAGCATGCCCTCAGAAAAAGAAAAATGAGCAGTTTTTCCAGCAACTCATCCAGCATACAGATTTGTCAGACTTCTCTGACGTTGAATCAATTTTCTCCCTTACAGAAGAACAAACCCCACAGTCTTTGTTTACTATTCAGGTCCCTGATAGCGACATTGACTCCTCTAGCTCAGATAATGAGCAGTATGCAACTAATGGAATTAACGAAAATTTTGCCACCTTTAGTCCTTTTTTCCAGAATCAACCTGTCTCGGCAGCCCCAGTCTCCATACGACTTTCCAAGTATACCAAACCCTTCACTGTAATTGCATTCTTTGATATCGGAGTTGCCGCTTCTATTGTAAATCCCAAGCTTCTTCCTCCTTCTCACTAGAAACCTTTTTCCCAACAGTTTTGAGCGGCCAATGGCGCTCATTTTGAAATAAACAAGATCAGCAAACCGATTCACATCCAATTGTTCCCAACCCTCACAATTCAACACCAAGTCCTCGGATCTTCACTTTTCGGAAAAGATTTGATTATTGGTTTTGATATCATCTATACCATTCCCCACTTTCGGTGGACCGCCGAAGGATTAAGATATAAAGAATATTTTATTCCTTGGTCACCCGTTCCCAACTTGTATATCCATCACCTTGATCTGGATCCGTTTACCCAAATTACTTTTTCACTCACTTCTCAGTACTGTGCAGATTCCTATAGTGAATTTCTCACCAAACATCCAAATCCCCTTTGGCAAAATCCCCAATTCTTTATCCATCTCCCATTTAAGTTCAATGAAAACATCAATCCTACCAAGGCAAGTTACAGAGGCATGAATCCAACCCATTATGCCTTAGCAATCCAAGAACTCCAGCAGCTTGAGCAAGAGAAACTGTTCGAACCCACTTCATCCCCATGGGCCTGCAAAACCTTTTATGTAAATAAAGAGCAAAGCAAACACATGTCAAACTTTGCCTTGTCATCAATTACCAACCCTTAAACCATTTTTTGGCTGATGACAAATTTCCTATCCCATGAGATCTTCTCTATTCCAACATTTAATAATTGCACTTGTATTTTCCAAATTTAACCTCAAGGCAGGATTTTGGCAACTAGGGATAGATCCAGCTGACAGATCTAAAACCGCCTTTTTCATCCCTAACCACCATTAGCAATGGACAGTCATGCCCTTTGGCCTAAAAAATGCTCCTTCTCATTTTCAAAAGGCCATGGTTTCCCTCTTTCAACCAATTTTGAATAATGCACTCATTTATATATTGATGATATTCTGTTGTTTTCTCCTGATCAACAGGCTAATCTCAGTCTTCTTCAAGAATTCATGGCCATCCTTCAGAAATATGGAATAATGCTTTCCAGGAAGAAAATGCTTATTGTTGCAACTGAAGTGGACTTTCTAGGCATGCATATCGCCAATGGCCAATACTCCTTGCAGCCCCACATCTCCAAATCATTACAGGAGTTTCTGGATCAATTGACATCAGTTAAGCATATTCAATAGTTCCTTGGGCTTGTAAATTACATGGTTGACTTCATTCCCAAAATTGCAAAGTATCGAGGACCACTCTCACAACTCCTTAAAAAGGATCCACCTCCATGGAACAAGACCCATACTACGGTTGTATGTCACCTAAAGCATCTTTCAGAGAAACTCCCCCCTTTGCAAATTCTAGGAAATGGTCACAGAATTTTGCAAACAGATGCTAGTAAAAATCAATGGGGAGCAATTCTTTTTGAAGAACTTAATGGAATCAAGAAACCCTGTGGATACAAGAGTGGAATGTTCTCCACTACTGAACAGAAATATCACACCACTGTTCAAGAGATCTTGGCTGTGAAAAGAGCCATTGAAAATTTTCAATTCTGTTTAATCGATCAACATTTTACAGTTGAAGTGGACATGGGCTCTTTTCCCAGGATGTTGCTGTTTCATAAAAAACTATTGCCCCATCCTTAACTTCTTCGATGGGCCCAATGGTTTTCTCGATAGGATTTTCAGACCAAGAACATTAAAGGAACCAACAATATTCTTGCTGATTACTTTTTCCGTAAACCCCTCAAATCCCTTATGTCAATCCCTTTGGTTTACCCCCTAGAGCCGGTTCATGATCTTCCCTTTGAAGTTCGAACTAAGGTTCTTGGATTCCTCCAAACCAAAAGAATTCATTCAAATTTTCACACATACCTGGAAATTTTGATCTTTTACCATAGTCGTATCTTTAAGCACCTTCCCCATCCTGAATACCCGTATCTCATTCCCCACTGTGTCTGAAACTATTACCATATACCCCCCAAAACCCTCTGTTACCTTTGGTACCTCTTTTAACCCTACATTATAGCCTTCGTCTTTGACATTTCCCGCTTGTATGCATACCTCAACCAGTGTATAGTCAACCCAGCCCTTACCATGCACCAAGCAGGATTAATGAAATGGTTCAAATGGTTCCATCCCATCACAACTTAGCAACAAATGCTGCAAGTCCATCACCGCAAATATGCCATTATCACCTTCAAGAATCCCACAAATATTGTTAGAGATGATGAAGAAGAAATGGTATTTATACTCATGATGCCCGAGCCTAAATCATTCAATGGTATTTGTATAACCTTGCTGAAGAATACGATGTTCATCCTGCAGACTAGGTTTTGTTCAAAGATCACATGAGTACTCTCAATCATCAGCCCTATGTCGAGAGTCTAGCCATCGTTGCGGCAAATCCTTTTGCGGACCCACAGCATCTGATTTCCCAATGCTTATATGACAGTCTCTTGGCTTTCTTTGACCGAACAAGATTTCTTGGTGACTGCTTAGCGGAATCTATTGACCCAACCGAACACCCCAAGGGGTGTTCTGTCTGTACACTCAGAACACCAGGAAGAAGAAAGAAAAAAAAACCACATACCTGGACTTCTTCTTGTCCCAATCGCTTCCGGGATACTCCATGGCTTTGATTTTTTGTCTCTAATGCTAATAACTTGCAAACGAAGAACAAAGAGAGGAAGAGAAAAACTGGAGAAAGGGAGAGGAACGTAGAAGAAGGATGAGTAAGAGAGGAGGAAGAGAAGGCGTGGGTTTTGGAGGGAACAAGTGAGGTGTGTTTAGAAAGTTTATTAGTTTTTTTTTAATGTTAAGAAGGGTATGGAGGTCATTTTATATTGGGGTATTTTGGAGAAACAAAAAAAAAGGGTTTAAGTGAGGTAAGTTCATAAAAACTTGAGGTGTAAATAGCACATCCCTTTTTTTTTAGCTTGAATAGTCTCTTGAATACTTTGACTTATCATATAGGGATGTGCTAGGGTCGTATGAGCAGAACTATCCTACTCATGATCTTGAGTTAGCAATGGTAGTTTTTGCATTGAATATTTGGAGACACTACCTTTATGGTGAGACTTGCAAGATCTACATTGATCACAAGAGTTTGAAATATATCTTCTCGTAGAAGGAGTTGAATTTGAGGAAACAAAGGTGGATGGAATTGATCAAGGACTATGATTGCACCATTCACTATCATTTGAGAAAAGCAAATGTGGTAGCGAATGCATTGAGCGGAAAATCTTTAGCTAGTCTACCTTTTTTGACTATTGAAAGAAAAATACTACTGAGTGAGTTAAAGAAGATGAATGTTGAACTCATGGTACATGAGACTTGTGCTCTTCTTACACAACTCAAGGTGAAGCCCGCATTAATAGACAAGATTAAGGAGAGCCAATTTATCGATCCACAACTTGTGAAAACCTCGAAAGAGGTTAAGAATGGGGATCACGTCGATTTCAACATGGGGGAAGATGACGTTCTTTACTTTGGAAACCATTTATGTGTTCTCAACATCGAAGGGGTGAAGAGGGATATCTTGGTTGAGGCACATAAACCTATTTACACAATTCACCCTGGTAGCACCTAGATGTAGAAATACCTCAAGGAAACACATTGGTGGTGCAACATGAAGAAAGATGTAGCTGAATTTGTGGCCCGATGTTTAACTTGCTAGAAAATCAAGGCGAAACATCAGAAACCTGCTGGACCACTATAGCCACTTGAGATACCGATGTAGAAATGGGATCATATATCAATGGTTTTCATGGTTGGTTTGCCAAAGACCTAAAAGGGATTTGATGCTATTTGGGTGATTGTTGATAGACTGACCAAGATAGCTCACTTCCTACCTATTCGTATTTCTTATCTATTCAAAAAGTTGGTTCAACTCTATGTGGATAAGATTGTGAGACTATATGACATCCCGATAACCATCGTATCTGACAAAGACCCACGGTTTACCTCAAGGTTTTGGGGATGTTTGCAATGTGCTATGTGGACTAAACTGAACTTTAGCACTACCTTTCATCCTCCAACTGATGGGCAATCAAAAAAGACCATTTAGACTCTAGAGGATATGTTGCGAGCATGCGTGTTAAAATTTAAAGAGTAGTTGGGACACCCACCTACCTCTCATTGAGTTCACTTATAACAACAATTATCAAGTGAGCATCCTTATGGCACCATTCGAGGCCTTATATGTTAGGCAATGTAGAACTCTAATCTTTTGGGAAGAAGCTGGAGAGTAGAGACTAATTGGGTCAGAATTGGTTCAAATTACAATTGAGAAGATCCGCTTGATTCGAGACCAACTCTGAATAACTCAAAGTAGGTAGAAATGACATGCTGGCAGAAGAAGGAGAGAGCTTGAGTTTGATGTTGGGGATTATGTGCTCCAAAAGGTCTCTCCAGCCAAAGGGGTGACCTAGTTTGGCAAGAAAGAGAAACTTAAACCACAATTTATTTGGTCATTCAAAATTCTCAAGAAAGTGAGTGAGGTGGCCTATGGCTTGGCTTTACCAACAAAATTGTTTCATGTCCATAATGTGTTCCACGTGTCCATACTAAGAAGATATATGCGAGACCCTTTGCATGTTTTGGAGTACATTCTGTTGGACATTTGAGATGATCTATCATATGAAGAGCAGCTCATCATGATCCTCGATCGCAATGAGCAATTGTTACACACCAAAACCATTCCTTACGTGAAGCTCCTATGGTAAAATCACACCGATGAAGATGCTACTTGGGAAGGAGAGGACAACATGAAGTCCAAGTACCCACATTCATTTCTAAACTCAGGTACGCACAAATTCAGGGACTAAATTTTTGTAAGGGGGAGAGTGTAGCACCCTGCTTTACATTTAAATGGTAAAAAGGTAATTTAACACATATAAGGGTAAAATTGTTATTTCATATATTTAGAAAGACCTTAGAGTGGTTTACGAACCCTTTGGATCAAGTTTAAAGTGTAGAACCCAAGTCCAACCTAGAACTTGTCAATTCCAAAAGTTTTCCTAAGAGCGTATTTGGGGTAACTTTGTAGGTAAATCTGTATCAATCCTAATATATTTTGAGGAAAAGCTATACATATTTGAAAATATATAGGAGTCTAGTTTCCAACAAAACAAATGGTGTGCAATTACGAGTCTCCTAGAAGAAGTTATGACAATTCTCCCACAAGGTGTTTGTGCACACATGGCCACAGATTTGAGGTAACTTTCCGGGCCCATTGATACCAATACCAAGTGAATTAGAGTTCAAGATATATACCCCTGAAAATCTATTGAATTCTAGTTTCCAACATTATAATAAATGGAGATCAAATTAGAGTTTTTTTAAAGAAGGTTATAAGCATTTTAGTGCGAGGGGGTCCAACCTAGAAAATTCTGGTGGATTGATCCAACCCATGCTATATAGATCTGAACTTAGCGGATTGATACACCACTTACTAGATCAATCCGACCTCTTAGAATTTTACAAAAAAATTTCTAGAAACATGTCAGATCAATCGGACTTATGGGGGATCGATCCAATACCCTCTGGTTCGATCTGATTTGACCTAGATTTTGTTTTTTTAACCTAAATTGATTTTTTCTTCATTTTGGGGAGTGTGGGACCCCCCCAACTTGACCCAAAAACCCTACAAATATGAAGAAAAAAACTAGTGGCCTCATTTACATAAAAAAGAAAGAGTTAGAGAGGTTTAGAGGATTTGAGAATTAAGTGTAGGAGTTCTTCCCCAATTGGGTAAGTTCTACTCCCAACTTTGAAAATCTTGCTAGGATGGGTAGTTTTCTTATGGAATCTTCTATTTATACTTGATTAATGTTATATCTACATTATTTTATAGAGAATAAAGAAAAATGGAAGGAAGTATTCAAGTATTTTGGAGCTTAGACAAAGAAGAAGTTTAGATAGTGAGTGTTCATACATGACATGCTACTCCCTTTAATTTCCCAAAATTTTCTTCATGGCTATTTTTCAATATGATTTGTATTTTAGTTTTTTCATCACTTGATTATTAATCTATGAAGTTTTTATGAGTTCAAATCACTTGATTTGAAGATCTATGAGATTGTTGTAAGTGTTCATACATGATGTGCTACTCCTTTGTTCTCCCACCATATTTTTCGTGGTTAATCTTCAAATTGATTGGTATTTTGATTTCCCTAGCACTTGATTATTACGTCTTTCAAGTTTGGCAAGTTTACATCACTTGATCACTAGATCTATAAGATTTTTGTGAGTTTTCACACATGATATGCTACTCTTTTGAATTTTTATCTTTCTATCCATTGAAAATCTTTAGTTTAGATGAGATTTTAGTTTCTTTTCATTTTGTTTGCCTTGTTAAAATTTGGAAAGTTTCCTTCATCCAAACACTAAATTCATGGAGGATCAGTGAGTTCTTAAGTTAATTGCTTTACTCTTTTTATTTATTTATTTTTTTGCATTTTCTTTCATTTCTGGTTGTCATTTTAGGTGAGATGACATATTTTCATTACTTCTTGTTAAATCTATGTGAGTTTGGTGATTTCAATTATTCCATAAAGTGATTTATTCCATTATACCTTAGTCGAGAGCTTGATTACATATAATTTTGGATTCTATTTGTGAATGGCTAAACCTATTCCGATTTGAGCATATATTAGTTAAGATCTAATCCTTCTACTTTGCTACCATGATGAAACTCACTGAAATCCTAGACTTCTCTCTATGATTAAATGTAAGAAGGTTGAATCCTTGTGAAATTAAAAGGGGAAAATGATTTCTATTTCATACATTTGATACTTGCCTTGATTTCCCTATAGTTGAGATTCTTATTCATATCATCATTGCTAGTTGGGAGTCTTTACGTACTTTAATTAGCTTCAAGCTTATTGCTTATACTATCTTAAATGTTAGTTTCTCATTGATGCTATTATTATGCTTTTCACTTGATTATGTCCACTTACACTTGATTTGATGAGCTCCATATTAGTGTAATTGCATACACATGCCTTCCTTGGGATTTTATGTTATTCTCGGTTTTTGGGAGTTAGAAGAGGAATTTCAAGTATTTGGTTTTGGTGTGAGTACAAGGTATTACTTTCTACTTGGTTTTAAGCATGAGTTTTTTTTATGGTCTTACATATGTGTTTTCACTACATAGACATCTCTTGTATTGTATCTTTATGTAGCTATATACTACTCGATATATGCATAGATTTCAAGCATCATTCTGAATTCGAGGATTTTGTATTGTTTGGACCAAATTACTGGGATTCATTGATAGGTGAAGATGACACTAGTTGCCCACCAACCCTTGATGTCCTGGAGGATTTTTGTGGGCTAACCCTTGATGCCCCGATGGATTTTTGTAGGCTAACCTTTGATGCCTTGGGGGATTTTTGCGGGCTAACCTTTGACGCCCTAGGAGATTTTTGTGGGCTATATTGGTCATATGACCCATTTCAAGTACCTAATCATCGGGTCACATTAATAGGTGAAGACAACACTAGTTGCCTACCACACTCGATGCCCTGGGAGATTTTTGTAGGCTAACCTTTGACGCCCTATGGGATTTTTGCGGGCTATACTGGTCTTATGACCCATTTTTTGGACCCAATCATCGGGTGGTATTAATAGGTGAAGACGACACTAGCTGCCCACCATTTTTATTTGAGATTTTAGTTTTGTCGGAGACTCTACATAGGTCATATAATTTCAATTTTGTTAAAGATCTTAAATGGCTTATATGATTTCAAATTTGTTACAGTCCTTATGTGGGCTAATATATTGGATTTAATACAAGATGTTTTGACGAGATTTGGTTTAGGAACCCTACATGGGTTATGTTGTTTTGATCCGATGTGTGTTTTGTTAGAAACCCTTAATGGGTTATGTAAGTTTGTGAGCTGCATTAGGTTTCCATGAGCATGCATATATTTTGATATCTATTAGCTAAGGCAGCTTATTTGAGAGGTACTAAGGATTACCTAGATATGAGTATTTTGTAGTAAACCCTGCCTTGCATGTTGCATTTTCCTTATGGGCTACACCTTATTTGTTTTAGTTGTAGATCTTATTGATTCAGCTATGTACTTCTGTACTTTTATTAGATTTAGATTATTGTTATAGCTGGTTTAACTCTTATATATATTACACTAATTCTAATTTGGTATCGATCCTTACTTGTGCATGTTAGATTTATTTCGTGGGAAATTATCTATGTACTCTCATGGGCTTTATAGCTTATCCATATTTACCACAATTTCATGCATTGCTCTGTAGTATGCTTCCTTGTAGGTTTGGTTTGAGCTAGCACTTTGGGACGAGATTAACGTCTCTTTACTTTCTTTATGTTCAGTTTATTTTCTAGCACTTTCATGTATGAGGCAGGAATATGTTCTGACATGATTTATTTTAGTTAGCATGTTTGTGAGGAGACAAATGTGATGTGACCTATTGGATGGCCCTTTAATGACATGGATTAGATACTTATGGTTGTATTCAGTTGTTTGGTTTGAGATTAGTATTTTTATGGTTATGGATGTTTTGGGAGACTATTAGTCTATTCAGCTATGTAGTTTAGAATGCACAATAATATACTTTGTTGCCCTTGATGATGACAGATGTTTCGTTATAATTATATTTTCTGCTGCAAATGTTTTGGTAATGGAGGATGTTAATTAGATAAAAGAAAGAATGAAATATATATATACGGTGCAAATAAGTAAGATAAGTAAGGAAAGAGCAATGTCACACTCCAAGATCCGCAACACCGCACACGTATGCTTCTGCATAATTTAATTACCCCAATTTCTGCGTGTGGGTTTCGGGGTGTGACAATACTTATTATTCATTGTCACCTTGTTCAACTACTTGTAATCAATGCATAATCTCATGGTTTCATCCTTTTTTTCACAAAGTACACAGGTGCTCCTGATGGTGAAACCCTAGGGCAGATGAAACCTCTCTTTATTAAATCCTGTAACCGCACTTTAAGCTCCTTTAATTTAGTTGGCGCCATACGATATGTTGCCATAGAAATAGGCTTAGTGCCTTCCACTAACTCAATTGAAAACTCAATCTCCTTGTCTGGAGGTAAGCTAGGAAGATCATTAGAAAACAAATCATTGAAATCTCTAACAACAAATATGTCTCCAATTTGTACTCCATCCTTCTAATCATCTATAATGTAAGCTAGGTACCTTAGCCCATCTTTATGCAATAA
The DNA here is from genome assembly GCA_025762735.1 of Platanus orientalis. NCBI lineage: Eukaryota > Viridiplantae > Streptophyta > Magnoliopsida > Proteales > Platanaceae > Platanus > Platanus orientalis. The sequence goes on from JAOXJP010040847.1 coordinate 13,837, forward strand.
CCTTTCTGCTCAAAGGGAATAAATGATCTTAGAGAAACTCCATATTCCCTTGAATACAACCTCAGACTGATTAGGGATACTAATGGTCACCTCCTTGCTTTAACAATCCACCTTAACATGGTGAGTGGCTAACCAATCCTTACCTAGGATGACATCGAAGTCTTATAGGTCTAATAGAATCAAGTTTTCTAATAACTCTACTTTCCCAATCCTGACTACCCATGACTTGTATACCTGCTCAGCAATCATAGTCTTGCCAAGTGGAGTGGATATAACTAGATTATACTATAATGGTTCTTGTGTAGCATCAATAAGTGTCACAAGTATAGTAGACATAAATGAGTGTGTGGATTTAGAATCAACATGTACTCTAACATCATGTGAAAATACATGAAGAATACCTATCAGCACAGTATTGGACGCCTCCGCATCCTTTTCAGTAACTGCATAGACTCGCTCTTAAATCTTCAGTCTCGGCTTCCCATTAGTAGGCTTGGTCATTAGATCATTCTTCATCAAAGGGAAGTCTCTAATCATGTGACCTATCTTTTCGCATCTAAAACATGCTCCTGATTCGAGATGCCAAACACCTACATGAAGTTTTCCACATCTCGGGCAAGTAACCCTATTTGGTTGGGTCCTGGTCTCAATCACTACCTTCTTGAAAATCTTAGCATTGTCAATAGCCTTTTTGAATCCATCCTAAATAGGATGTTTCTTTCCTTGATCTTGAACATACTGAGGCTCATCACATTCCCTTTTCATAACCATGATGGTCTCAACTACATCAGCAAAAGTGCTCAATCGTAGGGCAACCATGCATGCATAGATGCCTGGGTGTAAACCCCTCTGAAATTTCATGGCCTTTCGCTCATCATCTTCAGACATGTGAAGAGAAAATCTAGCCAACTCCATGAATTTGGCTTTATATTGTAAGACCATCCTATTTCCTTACACAGGCTCATATCAATGATTACTACATTTGATTATCAAAGTCTACTTTATAGTGTACTTCTTGAACACATCACTTGGCAAGTCAAGTGGTACAAGTCACACTATCCACATTTGTTTACTAGGGGGCGCACATACATGGTCATCACAAGAGTATATTATAGCACTCCATATGTACCCATATGCATCCTTCGTTAGTTTACTCTCAGACAAGATTTCTTCGACTTTCCCATAGTTTATGGAGACATTCATAAGATGAATCATCAGACACCTAATTTCATTTAGTCTTGCTTGACAACACTTTGGGCTGGCTCACATATCTAGGTCACTTGGCATCCACCATTTGTATTTGTGAAGGTTCAAGTAATGTCACCCCCTTATGAGTAGTGGATTCACTACGAGCCTCCCGTACAGTCAGATACACTAGTTATATCTACCTCTTCAAACAAGAGGGCTTGTATAGAATCACCTTCCACATCAAAGTCAGGGTCCTCTCACACGCTGTAAGAGTATGAGCAAGCCCTTCAAGACTTAGTAGATGAGCTGGCCCAACACTCACAGACTAAGGCCGCTCTGGATGATGAGTCATGTCTTCTTACCGAAGTTGAGTTCTCATGAGATTGTTTTGAGCATAGGAACGATACTCAGTCTGAGCTCATCCATGCCCTAAGAGATGAGCTCAATGATATTAGATCTTTCCATGCTGACTTAGGAAACGAGATGCGTTGTAGCAACAACATGGCATATATATAGGACTAGTGGATGTTGTCATGGGTTCAAAAGTTAAGGAAATAGCTTTTCTTTTTTAGGTTATGAACCAATGCTAGCTCCACCTCCACCACCTAGAGTGCATGAGCTCTAGTTTATTTTTTGCTTTCTTATTTCCGTTGTAATGGGTTAAGTACCCTCTTTTATAACCATTTTATATATATATATATATATATATATATATTGTAACCATTTTTGATACACACACACACACACACAAAGTTTTGTTTTCAAAATTGGTGTTCTTGGCAAATAAACATGATTTCACTTGTATGACATATGCACTTGTTAAAATAACTTTTGGGTATTAAAAAATGAAAAAATACAAAGAATGAATCCCCTAAAGTAAATGAATCTCTTCTAATTCAGTTTAAGAAAGCCACAATAACTCCTCTAGAGACATGACGACAAAAAAAGAAGGCATAACTCAGTGCAACCATGGCAGACAAGTCTACTCTGCCAACATTTGCAACAATTGTTCCACCCTCCACCCATCCCGAGGTTTCATCAGGAACTCAACCCCCACCTCACAACAGTCTTGAAAACAAATTATGGATAGACAAAGAGCTGAACTTGAGAAGATGATGAGAGAATTCATGTCTAGGCATGAATGAACTGCCACTCCTCTACAAGGTCCTTCCTTTTCACAGCCCCAAACTTCTATACCGCCCTAAAGTCAGACCAGTAACCAAGAGCAAACTCAAATTCCCACTTTCATTGAGATTGAAAAGGTTATGTTGAGTTTTTACTCAAGCAGGGTGGTCCACTCAATTATTCTCAAGGTCGAGGCTCCACCTAAGGATCTACATTTGCCCAATCCTACAAGTAAGATCTTATCTACACCATTGCCCTACTTCGAACTATTGTGCATATCTAGCTAGAACACTACTCCATCATTGATCTGGAAGAGCAATATGGGTCATCTGTGCCAAGTAGGAAAGGTAAAGGGGTTGCCACCAAGTCCAAGGATGATGAGACTAGCAGAAGATTGACCAAATTGGATGCTGAAGTAGAATTGATGAAATGGGGATAGTTCCCTATGGCAATGGACTTTGTGGACCTATGCATCTACCCTGGGGATGAATCACTAGCTAACTTCCAGATGCCCCATGTAGAGAAGTATGATGGTACCACCTATCCATGGATGCACCTATACATGTATTGCAACACCATGTTTCAATGGGGTCATGATGAGCGTATTTTGGTATAAATGTTTGCCTAGAGTTTAGAGAAAGATGCTAGGAAGTGGCTTAAGAGCTAGGGCAAGAGAAACATCAGCACTTGGAGGATCTTAACCCAGTCCTTCATCAACCACTTTTGTTTCAACCTTGAGATGCTTCCGATTAGGGAAGAAGTGGAAGGGATGCCACCCCTTGTAGGAGAGAACATCAAGGATTTTGCATATAAATGGAGGTAGGGGATCTCTAGTTTGAAACATATGATGTCTGAGGAGGACATGATCTCTACCTTTTCGAGGACTTTGGGTCTCACCTAGTAGTTGATGCTTTTGATCACTTTGTAGGGAAATTTTGTTGAGGGTGTGGACAAAGCAGCCAAGGTTGAGTTGGTCATTAAGTCAGATCTTGTACAGGATACACCTCCTACTTCCTCTAGTTCCACCAGATTAGTGCCAAGAAAAGCAACAGTTACCCTTCCATAGACCAATGCACTGCAGGCTATTGAGGTACCTCGGCCCAACCTGAATTGTTGTTCTATTCAGTCATAACCGTAGGTGACACCAAACTACCCGACAACCATGAATGTTCCCCCTCAAGCATAGCTGATTTACCAGCAGAGATATCCAGGTGCACTCAGAGAAGAGAGGAACAGAAGAAAATTTACCTAGCTTCCCTACCCCTACAAGTATGTGATGGATTACCTAATCAAGAAGAAGTTGTTACATTATTGGAACCGAGAACCCCACCTTATCCTTTGCCCTATAGGTACAACCCAGGAGAATAGTGTGAATACAATTAAAGTCCTAGGCACACCCTAGATAGATTTTTCAGGTTGAGGTATGACATTCAAGACCTAATCGACAAAGGGAAGGTATCATTTGACCCCACACCTACCAATCCCCCACCAAACTCTAACATCATCCAAAATCCACTCCCCAATCATCAACCTATAAAAGAGGTCAACATGATAGGTCTCACCAGCATGGAATTCAACCCTTTCTATTTCATCACCAAGATTATAGAACCCAAGAAGATCCTCCCTTTACCTGATTTCAACTAGGTGTTTCTCTGAGTGAATACACCCCTTTGACTATCCCTTCCCTTGAGTATGAACAATTGCTTTCATATATGTGGGATACCCTAACAAGTAGCCCAGTCACAGTCCTCTCCCCTGATACAAAGATGACTACATTCAAAGAAGGCTCAACAAACCATGACTCTTTCCTATCCCCTCATTTTATTCCCCCACCATCACCATACCTTCAATTCACTGACCTCTTATCATCACCATACCAAATTATCCACACCCCTACCAACTAGGGTACAATACTTACTGAATAGGGTTCCATTGACCTACTTGATTGGGGAAGTGTTGGAGCCATAGTTAACAAATGAGGAATTTGAGGAACTCATGGCCTTTATCACACAGTCGGGGAGAGTCTCCAAGCTTGACACTTACACCTGAAAGGTAAGGGGAAAGAGAAGATGGTAGAAGAAGATTATGAAACAACAACACAAAAGAAAGTAAGAGAAGAAGAAGAAGAGAAGAGAAAGAATGAGATTTTTTAGGCAGCTATTCAGAAGTCTCACCTGTTCTGATTGAGCAACTGTCTAAGACGCCAACACAGATATCCATCCTGGTTTTAATACTGACATCAAATCCACACAGAGAGAGTTTCCTTATCATTTTTAGAAAGTATTTTATCGATGCATCGATTAAACCAGATAGGCTTAAGAATATGGTGGCACGTGTATCAACACCATGAGTCATAATTTTCTCTAAGGAAGAGATTCCTAAGGGTGACATCATGCATAATAGAGCTATCTACATCACTACTCACCATTCAGACATGTGCATTCTCCTAATATTGGTAGACAACAGTTCTACCTTGAACATTTGCACTAGGGACACCTTGGACACTTTAGGAATCCTCCTCAAGAATGTGAGACCTAACCCTTATGACATAAGGGCCTTCGACAACTCAATCAATCGTGGCCAAGGAGAAGTAGACATTCCCTAGTAATATAAGGGAGAATGTTCAACATTTAGTTCCAAGTACTGAGCATACCATCCTCTTTCATGATGCTGTTAGGAAAATCATGGATCCACTAGGCAAGTGCTATTTTGTCATCTCTACACCAGAAGGTCAAGTTCATTATTGATGATGAGGTTGTCACCATCCCAAAAGACATATATGTGATCATGATGACAGGCTAGAAGGTACCCGGGGTTCAGAACTTGCAAACCCCAAAAACTTATACTGTGTACCAATTTGAAGTGATACACATCGAGAAAGAGGCAAAAGATCTAAAAAGGAAGGCTGAGGTCCTCCCGCCAAAGTTCTGTATGATGGTTAAGATGAAATTTAACCCAGACAGAGGGTTAGGCAAGTTTTTATAAGGTAGGAAGAACTCGATCAAGGCCATCAAAGTGTCACACAAGGCAAACCTAAAGTTTAAACCCTCATTGAAACACTAAGTCAAATGGGGCAGAAAGAAGAAATGAGCCAGTCTCCAGGCACCCTAGAATTTTGTCTCCATCTTCGAGATCCTGCCTTCTCCTTAGAAAAATGTGCATCACCTTACTAGATGAGACACAAACCGGGACCTTCTTGTCAGTACCACCCATTATCAGAATAGAAAGTGTGTTGTTATAAGTAATTATCATTCCTCCTCCAACTTCCAACCAATTCCCAATCTATCCTCTTAAGGTTGTTCCTCACTCCCCTTCATTGGTGGAATTATTCTAGCATATTTCATATTTCAACTCTAAGCCGTCCATCCCTGAGGTAAGGAAAAGTTCAACCCCCAACACCTTAAAACACAGGGATGACACATCTCCTCTAAGTCTACTCTCCCTATTAGGAGACATTAGGGAAGCGCTCTAATTAGTGACTACTAGTGGAGAGTGAGACCTAAGTGAGGTTGATCTTAACCAGGTCAACATGCTGGAAGTATGAATGCCAGTAGATGCCTACACCTAGATCAGAGTAGCCAATGGAGCCACACTAGAGGATTAGGTTGGTGATTGATTGAGCATAAAGCCATTAGAAGAACCGTCCCTTGTTCTTCGTTTTCAATTTTCATGTTTTAGTCTTATTTTTCTTACTTTTTCACCCTATAATAAGAACTACATATGACTTGATCCCTACCGACTCATATTTTCAAAGCATTAGACCAATGCAAATGTAGTGGGTATGTAGGCAGCCTGAGACACAACTTTAGGTTCAGTTACTTTTGAAGAAAAATCCTTTTCTTTTGTTTGTTTCCCTTGTAAAGAAATAACTGTATGCTTCTTAATCTTGACCAACTAATGTTTTCAACATATGACCAATGCTCAAAAGTCAAGTACGTAGGCCACCTAAGAAGTAACTTCAGGTTCAACTACTTTTCAAAAAAAAAACAATCAAGTTTTGTCATCCTTTAAGACTAGAATTATGTACAACTGAATCCCGACTAACCAACATTACTACACATGTGATCAGTGTAGACATATCGGGTATGTAGGCATCTTGGAGTTTAACTCCAAGACCAGTTGCTCGTAGATACCCTTTTCACCTAAATCAATAAAAGCCTTTCTTTTCAAAATAAAGCAGGAACAAGAGGAATGGAATGATGAAGAAGTAATGCCGAGGGAGGTTATTGATGCTTTTAAACATCAAGAGAACCAAAATCTTCCAATGGTAGATGAACTTTATGAGATCAATCTTAGGTTTGAAACCACACCTAGAGTTGTAAAAATTGGGACCCCTAGTACTTCAAATCTATGACATTCCCTAGTAGGTCTACTTCGGGAGTACATAGACATTTTTTCATGGACTTATGCAAACATGCTTAGTTTGGACACAGACATTGTCACCCATAAGCTTCCCACCAACTTGGATATCCATCCCATCAAGCAAAAGCCTAGGCATCTACAACTAGAATGGTCTCTTGCCCTTAAAGAAGAAATACAAAAACAACTTGATATTGAATTTCTTCTATCTATCCAATATCCCCATTGGTTAGCCAACATCGTCCTATATCCAAGAAGGATGGCAAGGTCCAAATGTGTGTTGATTATAGAGACCTGAACAAAGCCAGTCCCAATGATGATTTCCCTTTCCCCCATATTAATGTGCTTATTAACAGTACTATTGGATATGAGATGATGTCCTTCATGGGTGGATTCTCTAGCTAGAACCAGATCAAGATGGCTATGGATGACCATGAAAAAACTACTTTTACTACTCCTTGGGGCACATTCTGCTACAAAGTTACGCCTTTTGGCCTCAAGAATATAGGGGGAACTTATCAATGGGCTATGACTGTCCTTTTCCATGACATGATCTACTAGGAGATGGAGGTCTATGTTAATGACATGATTATCAACTCCCACCAATGGGAAGATCATTTAAAGCACTTTCAGAAGTTATTTGCCCGTCAGAGAAAGTATAAGCTGAAGCTAAATCCAAACAAGTGTATCTTTGGAGCCTCACATGGAAGGTTATTAGGCTTCATCATCAGTAAAAGAGGCATCGAGGTCAACCCTGCCAAATTCAAAACAATCATTATAATGCCCACACCTTGCACAGAGAAAGATATATGCAGTTTCCTAGATCATATCCAACACATCAACCAATTCATTTCCCAACTCACTCCCATTTGTAAGCCACTTTTCAAAGTGCTGAGGAAGAACATTCCAATTGAATGGAACGACGATTGCCAGATTGCTTTTGACAAAATCAAGAAATATCTGCTAAGTTTTCCCGTGTTGATTTCTCCAGAGCTGAATTGACCATTGATCTTGTATTTAATAGTATATGGTAGCTTTATGGGATGCATACTGAGGCAACATGACAAGATGGGAAGAAAAAAGAAGGCCATTTACTATTTAAGCAAGCGTTTCGTGGACTACAAAATTAGATATAGGCCTCTCGAGAAGACCTGCCTAGTTTGGTTTACATTACCAAGAGGCTACAACATTACTTCCTTTCCTATAGAGTGTTCTTGGTCTCTCAAATAGATCCCATCAAATATCTATTCGAGAAACCAGTAACCATAGGAAGAACTGTCCGTTGACTCGTGATGCTATCCAAGTTCAATATCACCTATGTCTTGCAGAACGCTATCAAGGGGCAAGTCATAGCCGACTTTTTAGCAGATAGACCAATAGACGAACCTTCATCCTTGAGCTTCAATTTCCCAAATGAGCATATACTTTGTGTTGAGGTCAAACTGAACAATATTGTCAGATGGAAGATGTGTTTCGATGGAGCTGCCAATCAAATAGGTTACAAAGTTAGAGTTGTGCTCATTTCCCCTACTGGTGCCCTTTATCCAATTGTTGTAAGACTTTTCTTTTTATGCACCAACAACATAGCCAAGTATGGAGCTTGCATCATTGGTTTGAAGGTAGCTATTAACCTGGGCATTGATGAACTTGAAGTCTATGGTGATTCAGCATTGGTTATCTTCCAAGCTACCAGAGATTGGTTCATCCGAGAAGAGAAGTTCTTGGATTATCATGAGTGCTTGCAAGTTATTTCCAATAATTATGAATATTTGACTTTCAATTACATTGGTAGAAACATGAATCAGTTTGTAGATGCTTTGGCTACATTAGCCTCCATGATTGACATCCCTCAAGAGGTAGAAATGAGACTAATTAAAATTGAATAGAGAGTTGATCTGGCCTACAATCTTCATATTGCAACCATTGACTTGAATAGGTAACCTTAGTTCCTTGAGATCAAAAATTATCTTGAAGATCAGACTCTATCCTCTATGGTATATAAGAATGATCAACGTGCACTTCGAAGGTTGGCAACACAGTTTGTTCTATATGGCGGGGCATTATACAAAAATTCCCCTCATCATGTCCTTCTAAGATGTGTAGATGAATCTAAGGCCTTCACCATTATTGATGACATTCATGGAGGAGAATGCATCCCACACATGAATAGGCTCATACTTGCAAAGAAAATTCTTCGATTGGGTTACTACTGGTTGATGATGGAAATAGATTGTTGCAATCATGTAAAGAATTGCCACACTTACCAGTTTTATGCCAACATTATTAAGGCACCAGCTTCTTAATTGCACAACCTGACTACTCCTTGGCCATTTTCCATGTGGGGAATTGATGTAGTAGCACTCATGCCTTGGAAGGCAGCCAACGGACATATGTACATCATAGTGGCCATTGACTATTTTACCAAATGAAGTCGCATCTTTATCAATAGTCACAATGAAGAACACAATCAAATTTGTACGGAGAGACATCATTTGCTGATATGGTGTTCCCAACAAAATCATCACTAACAACATAACCAATTTTATGGGAAAACACCTTGAGCTACTTTGCAAAAAGTTTAAAATTCACCACCATCGGTCATTTCCATATAGGCCACAGACGAACGAAGCAGTGGAAACAACCAACAAGAACTTCAAGAAGATCTTATAGAAGATGACTGTCAACCACTCCAATTAGCATGAAATGTTTCCCTATGCACTTATGGCCTACAAAACATCTATTCAAACTTCGATAGGGGCAACCCTATATTCATTGGTCTAAGACATTGAAGCATTCCTGCCAATTGAAGTTGAAATTCCAAGTCTCCAAATCAGAATGGGCATAGGTCTGGCAAGATCAGTTAAACCTTATCGATGAGAAGAGGCTACAAGCAATGAGTAATAGACAGGCTTATCGGAGGCACATGGAAACGAATTTCAACAAGAGGGTTAGTCCTAGGGATGTTGAAGAAGGGAACTTAGTTATCACGAAAGTCTTTCACATGAATAGGAACCACGGGGGCAACCTTGGCCAAATTATGAAAGACCTTTCATTCTCAAGTAGAAGTCCAAAGGGGCATTACTTTTGGGAAATATAGATGGGGAGGACTTTCCTAGATATGTAAACTTGGATTAAGTCAAGTGATTCTTTGCTTGACTAATGTAAAACTAACTTGTGTTAAATAAAATCCTGATATGAAAAGGCTTTTGACTAGCTATTTTGCTGAATAGTCTTTCATTCTCCAAATTATTGCATCTCTAAAGATCTTGATCATGTACAAATCTGAATAAGAGAACTAATGGTTGAAAAAAAAAACAACAACAAAAAGGAAAAACAAAACAAGAGAGATAAGCAAAAAAAAAAAAAAAAAAAACAACATAAGAGAAAGAAAATATGAGGGCCATTGTTCTAAAATATAGATTAATATAGAACCATAATTTTCTTTCAATTGACATGATCTTCTTCCAAATATGAGGATCTTATAAAGAACCATAATCTTCTTCAAAACATGGGAATCTTATATAGAACCATAATCTTCTTTAAGTTATGGGCATTTTGTAGAGAACTATGATCTTCAATTGTTGTAAGTCTTTGACAAAGATCCATTCATGTTCATATTTCAAACTCTTCAAATCTTCCTATTCAAAGGCAAGTCTTGAACATAGTCAATAAGCCATTCATTCAGCAATGCATCCACTCAAACTCCTTAGCATTTCAAGAAATGTTAAATACAAGTTAGTAATACACAAATTAAGTCAAGCATTCAATCAAATTGACACAAGAACACATACCTCATCTATTCATTTTTCAAAAATCCCAAACCTATCTGAGGACATGAGCACAAAGGGGTAAATAAAAATAAAAATAATCAATGAAAGCTCAGAGTGAAAACCAGAAATGGTGCTTTAACCCAATCTTGGAAAATAGGGGCAAAAGAGGGAGCAAAATGAATTAGCACCTAGGGAGAAAACTAGAAATGGCACCCTAGGTCAAATCAAGTCAAGTCATAAGCACACATTGTGGGAATCATCATTTGGTAAAGAAGAAATAAAGATCTCCAAACATAAGCATGAAACCCCATCTTTGTTCAAGCACTCTCCCATCACAAAAGAGAGACACATTCAGCATCCAAAGCCCACATACACCTTTCAAGCCTTATCCAAGCTAGGCACAAAAACCATGCATATGCTGAATATGACCCAATGAACTTGAGAGTCATATACTAGGTCATTACTAATGTTCAAAGACCCTAATGGGCTCAAGTTTTCAAAACTTGTGGAAGAATTTTTACAAAATGAGTCATAGTTCTCTTTCAAAAAGCATGTAGCAAGTTCAGCCAATCCAGGCTTCAAGTTCAATCTTTAATCAATCAACACTGACAATTATTAGCCCTGCCTTAGCTCATTGAAAAGAAAGCCTTTTGACACAGCTGTCACAACTTTAGAAACAAGGAACAATCAAATTCAATTTTAAACAAAGATGATGCATCATCTCCAACAAATTACAGCCAAGAAAATTGGAGTTGATATGTTAGCTCCTAGCAAATGTGAACAGAGATGATGCATCATCTGCCACCAATTGTGATTGGAGATGACACATCACCTCCTAGTAAAAGCAATCAAGGATGATGCATCATCTCTAGTAAATTGCCACTCATGGCTGAGAAAATTAACGAACATACATCATCTCCCAAGAAATCTGAATAGAGATGATGCGTCATCTCTCATCAATTGTGATTAGAGATGACACGTCACCTCTCAGTAAAAGCGATCAAAGATGATGCATCATCTCTAGCAAATTGCCACTCACAGTTGAGCAAATTGGAGATGATACGTCATCTCCCAAGAAATATGAACAGAGATGACACATCATCTCCCATTAATTGTGATTGGAGATGACATGTCACCTCCCAGTAAAAGTAGTAAGATGATGAGTCATCACCTAACAATGTCTGGCTACAGCTAGATCAGTTAGATGATAAGTCATCACCCAACAAAATCTGTCTATGGCCAAATCAATCAGATGATGAGTCATCACCTAACAAAGTCTATTTGTAGCCAGATCAATCAGATGATGAGTTATCACCCAATCAAGTCCGTTTGCGGCCAAATCAGTTAGATAATGAGTCATCACCTAGCAAAGTCCATTTACAGCTAGATTAGTTAGATGATGAGTCATCACCCAGTAAAGTTTATTTTTGGTAAAACCAATCATAGATGATAAGTCATCTCCCAACAAATGCCAACCACAACAATGTTATCATCCAAATGGAAATGATATGCCTTTAATTTCTTGACATTTTCAAAATTTAGGCGGCAGCAGGTTCGGTGAGGACCCTAGTTCTTGCCTCATAAGAAATGCCTACAACTTTCAACATAGCAGATTGTCTAATCGGGCATTGACAAATGTTATCCATCATTTCATAGCCAATGTATTATGCTAATCATGTTTGCAGATTGGATGGCTGAAACAGGTATGCAGCATTGATATCTCAAAATCTCCATGGCTTTTAGAGTAAGCCCAAAAACCTCTTGGCATGCCCCACTCAGGCCGTAGCAGGTTCGGTGAAGACTCTATGCTCTTGCCTCATAATAAATGGCCGCAACTTTCGACATAGCTGATTGTCTACTCGGGTATATACAAATGTTGTCCTCGTTCCATAGTCTATATACCATGTCAACCATCTTTGGGAATTGGTTGATACAAGTACATAGCATTGATCTCTCGGGACGTCTATGGCTTTTAGAGTAAGCCTAAAAACCTCTTAACATACCCCATTAGATCTCTTAGGTTCACTAAGTCAAGTCGGTACACAACTTTAAAGAAAGGTCCACACAGACAACTGCCTATCTGGGTGTAGGTAGGTGTCATCACTTCATAGCCTATGTATTATGCCAATCAAGTTTGGAAATTGGATGGTTGAAACAAGTACGTAGCACCGATCTCTTGGGATCTCCACAACTTTCAGAGTAAGCTGAAAAATCTCTTGACATAGCCCCCGACTAACAATCCTTAGTGCAGACAAATTACCTTACAACATTTGTTTATTTGGACATAGGCAGATGTTGCACCTCAGTTCATAGTCTATATATTATCTTGGCGTTAATAGCATTAGGGAGTCATGTATAAGACATAGGAATGGGTTCCTTGTTATCACAACCTACATAGCTTCTAGAGAGAGAGCAACATCTCCAGTCCCAATTAGTCCTCTACTTTCCTTATGTCAAAGACGGGACAACTATAAGGTATGACCCACCTGTGATGTCTATATATTAGGATGTAATCACACATCACAATTCATTTCATAAAGGCTGTGTAAGGAATTACTAGCATGTTTAAGGAATCCACCATCATAGTAATGGGTTACTTGTGAGAAAACCCCCCACAGCTTCTTGGGAAAGAGCGCAACAATATTTCTCTACACGTCCAAACCAAAGCCCCCTACAGTTCAATTGCTGGTACACCCAATCCACCCAATTTAATGACTTGCTTGTACATCGGCCACTCTTCGTTTAGTAAGTTATTTGCTACATAACTTATTAACGACTACCCCGTGACATTCGCTTGACCTCAAACACAAGCAATGTCTTACTTTGATCCATCTAGTCTATAAAATGTTAGCTTCTATCCATAGTGTAAATAACTATGAAGCTTAAGTAGCATTGTCATAGAACAGGTTATTCATCACCCCCCAGAGCTTCTCAAGAAAGAACACAACATTTCTCTGCCAGTCTTAATGGTCACTGCTCAATAGACTGACTTGTTGGCACCGACCCCCCATAACATTGGCTTATTGGGACATAAACACATGTTTCCTTCATTTTCAAACATTGTGTGTTATACCTACTATAACAATGACTGGGTTGTTATTACCTATGCAAGGTACAACAACCGATCCTATGGGATCCCACCTGACTTTCGGAGATAGGCATTATACATTCTCCCTTGCGCGTCCCTCCACTGTAACATTGTTTAAGTAGTACAAAAACAATACTACAGAGCAATCCATAGACTATGTATCATCACGTGATGGTTAGATGGTATGTAGCACTGACCTTAAAAGGTCCCATAGCTTTTCTAGAGAGAGCTTCCCAAAATCTCTCTGCGAGTCCTGTAAAATATGACATTTGCCTAACTAGGACAGGAGCAATGTTATAGATCGATCCAGCTATATATTAGTACTGATGTAAAGCCACAACCAATATTTAGGGATGATATTAGCATAGGTATCTCAATTGATGTAAAACCCAAGTAGTTTCAATAGTGATACATAGTTTTTTCCACAACTTTTCTAGAGAGAGCTTCACTAACATCTCTTTGTGAGTCCCATTAAAGTGCGAAAGCACAGTCGTAAAAGACTCTAGAGCAGTTGATTTTCAAATTATCAACAATTATTCAACAGAAAAATCAACAAAGCACATAACACCTCAATATTTAGAAAAATGCACAAGAAACTTTAGCACTTTATACAATTTAATCAAGTCAGAAATAAATACAAGTGCATAAGTCATCTGAATGGTTTATATGATTTACAGTTTTTGCATGATCGGTTTTTCGCAATGTTTTCAAGCACTTATGCCCAATCTAGATGACTTACGTGTCTCCTGATGCAGCATAAGTGCTAATAGCAATACCCCTAAGGTTAGAGAAGATACCAATTGCTTGCATGCAACTCATGGATAACCCTATTTTCAAACAAAGAGAGAGTCCCTCTATTGGTTGATACCTACTTCATACTCGGATAACTTTGAAGGAATTTACAAAACACTAAAAGAGTTGATTCTCCATTTGATAAGGCATTTCAAAAAGAAAAAATTTGTTTTCAAAACCCTGACCCACAAGATCAGGGACAAATTTTGGCTCACCATACTTTCTTGACCAAAACTATCCTATATCCTTAAAACCACCCACCTAATATCCATGAGTTACATGCAAGGAAGAGGTATAGTCTCACCCAAGTCAAAATTAAGGTACTTCCTTCTTTGCTATGTATGGCAAAGCCACACATACCAAAGAGGGGCATCTGTCAGCACCTAAATTTTGACTCGGGTCATTTAATGGAATGAAAGGACGTCAAAGCAGCACTTAGGCATCAAGACCTTAGGTAACCCTGGTTTAGGGAGAGCAAACTAGACTCTAGGAGGTTAGGCATCTCTTAAGAAGTTTTTCCCAGATATTTCAATCACAAAAACATCATCCGTATCATACCACGTGCAATGGATCAACCCAAATACACCATTCCTGGTCAAACCCCAATTCTTCTAGAAGTATCAATGGGACATGAAGGTCCACAGTTAAGACTACCAAATATAGTGCCTTCAATGTTTTCCAGCCTCTATAAGTCTTCCCACAATGAAGCACCACAGGTGGAAAAATTACCATTTTACCCTTTTGCCTTCAAAAGCAAAAAACTACAGTTGTATACATTGCTTTCAAGATCCTCCAACCTCCATAAGCCTTCACACAATGAAGCATCTCAGTTGGAAAATCACCATTTTATCCCTTTTCCTCAAAAGTGGAAAATTACCATTTTACCCTTTTTTGGAAAATTACCATTTTACCCTTTTGCCTTCAGGACTTACCCCTGGACCTTCAAAGCATCCCCAAAGCTTCATCTGTTACCCGAATGATGTCAAATTAGATCCTACACACCCTAATCTCTTCCCCCTTTGAGGAACTCATTGCAGAATAGGTATTCTCTGAGACTGGCAACTGCCAATTTCTTAACCTGTGAAAGCCCTAGCTGGGAAACGACCTTCAAAAAGCTCTTAAAGATTCATCCAACTTCTGAATTCAGCAAGGCCAGTGTCTATCTCTCTGTTCCTATAATATCTTCGAAAGTCATTTCACCAAACTTAGAAATCCAAAATCTCAAATTCCTTCAATATTTTGAATCTTCCCTAAATCAGTCTTAGCCCCATTTGCTGTCTTTTGGCCTAGAATTTTCCCGGCATGTCCAAATCATGATCAGTCGGTGCCCATCTCTCTGGATTCGAGAGGCCTTCGAAAAACCCTCTAAGGAACACAGACTTTTATGGAACTTATAGGCTTAGATTCCCTCAAATACTCAAAAATGAATATTTATTTTGAGGCTAAGTGTCACGTACTCGTCCGAATTCTAAAAATTCACCAAATGTCCAAATTCCAGTTCATCAGTGGCCATCTCTCGGAAACTCTGAGACCTTTAAAATCCTATCCCATACACCCACCTTAACAATTTGCATAACCTTATTCATCACCTTTCGCTCAAGTCAGGTCAAGACTCAGTTGTTTGTATATTGGCACTTAGTGAACACTCGAGAACTCTCCCGAACTTGAAATCAGGTGAGGTCAGATCCATTTTCTCTACTTTTGCCCTGCCTTCAAAGACTATTTCTTATACCAAGGGCATTCCCCAATAAACACTAACTCAATCCCATCAGTCTTCAGGGAGCTATCGATGCTCTAAACCCTTAAGCAACTCTCCTACGAAAAATCCTCGACAACTGGCCGGGAATCTGTTGGACAAGCTGTCAGCTCCTATAGACTCTAGACTCTGTAAGCTTCAATAAAACCTAAACCATAATTTCCATGGAAAATTAGGGTTCCCACACTAAAATTTCCAGCCAGG
The DNA here is from genome assembly GCA_025762735.1 of Platanus orientalis. Classification (NCBI taxonomy): domain Eukaryota; kingdom Viridiplantae; phylum Streptophyta; class Magnoliopsida; order Proteales; family Platanaceae; genus Platanus; species Platanus orientalis. Next base: position 30,119 of record JAOXJP010040847.1, read on the forward strand.
AATTCTCTGACTGCCTAAAAAGGGTTTTGAGCCCTATTTCCTGCCTGGGTATCAGAATTTAGTGCAGTTAGAGCCTATGGCTCACAAAAGCTGAGGAGAATCTTCCATCTAAAGAAACCAAATATCAATATCACCATCTTTCCATTTTCATATTTTCTGAGAGCGTTTTAACACTAATAAACCCTGATTTCACCCCCTTACCCTTATCGTAATTCACCACTGACTAATTCGTTGGGACCTGAACACCCAAGACTTCAAGAATAGACATTGAGTTTGTTCATTTCTAAGGACATGAACCCAAAAAGCAAGGTAGCCGACAGAAAGGGAAATTTTTTATGTAATTAGTGCATTTGGGATTAATGAGGTCATCTTTTTGGATTTTAACCCATTAATGTATTCACATGAAGAGCATTAAAGCCCTCACCCTTAGATGAGAATCCCTCTTGTACACCCCATGTACCCTCCCTAGGATCATTTCAAATATCCATGTTTATGCAATCTAGCCCTAGATTTGGCACATGCACTTATGACTTTTGATTGCTCCCAACTAATCAATGAAGATGGGGTGCTCCCCAAGTATTAATCCTAGCCATTGATCCTATACACCCCATACACCTCTTCTAGGA
>JAOXJP010040858.1:0-16406 GCA_025762735.1 Platanus orientalis
TGTGAAAACTGTTCAAACGGCCCCACGCTGCGGACACATCAGCACCTAAAAGTGACAAGTGCCCCCCAAAAAATGCAAATCACTTTTTGGTACTGATGCATCAGCCCCTCTGGTGCCGGTTCTCACAAGATTCGTTTGCACATAATCCAAGCCCTTTGTATTGGCATGAAAGAATCTCTCCGACACCGAAGTGAGGGCACCCTTACCGAATCTGGAACCAATGGGAAATAACCCTTAGTATCGACTTTCAAATAAGAGTCTCAAATCTAAGATGGTGCCTCTCCTGAGTAGTCAGTTTCATCTTTGGATTGGTGTGAGGAGATTCAATGCCGTTACAAAGTTTGGTATTGGTGTTTAGTGGATCCAGCCCAACATTAAAAGGTGTTCCTCACATGAAGTGGCGAGGCTTTTCTACGCTCGGCATGGCAAAACACCTAGGTCAAGGGGCGGCCATATCAACATCAGGAGTGATTTACACGTGCCCCCAAAAAGTGAATCACTTTTGGCGTTGATGTTCCTGCCCGCTTGACCATTGGCGGAGCGGTGTGTAAAATCCTCACCGCACATGAAGATGCACTCACGTGAGGAAATAGTATTCTCAAGAAATAGTAGTTGTGGGCTAATCTTTTAGATCATATTCACCTTTCAACATTAACCACTTTTTTATTTTATTTTTTGTAATGAAAAGATATGTATTAAAACAAAAACGTCAGTTACATGATCTTATATCGTCGTGGAAGACAATTTGTAGCCAGTTTGGTAGATTAGTATATCACTCCATAGAAATACTTTTTCAATCCTCTTCTTGGCAAATACATGTGCCACATTATTCATTTTCCTACCAACATGCTTAAAACTAAGTTGTAGCCAGTTTAGCATGCTTCTACACATCTATTTCAATAGGGTACTCCTCCATAGCATTTATCACCATTGTACAGTCTTTCTATTTCAAGTTTCTTTATTCCTAAGATCATTGTAGTCTGCAATCCCAGGATTCACATTCCACTGATCCCATTGAAGATATATTCCGTCTACCCATTCTGTTCTATCATGTCCCTTTTAGAATTTCTGGTAATCACTTGCACAGTCACCATCTGCTTCTTTGTAGAAAGAGCTCCATCAAAATTCATCTTTAAGAATTTGTCTTTTGAAGGTTGCCATCTTGTTTACTCCTTTGTTCTACATCCTCATATGAGGATCCAGGTTTCTAGCTCTTTTATCATTCTGCAAGCATTATTCAAAATAAATTGCATGATATACAATTTATCATTAAATACAATATCATTTCTACGCTTCCATATATCCTAACATATAACAGCTATTCGTTCACATGATCCACTTTATTGGGTTTTGCATGTCTTGTTTTATTGGGGCCTTTCAAGAAATCTTCCACACAATTTAGAATATGCAACTTATAATGGCTTCCAAGAGATTTTGGAAGTCAGATGATATGTACAGCTCCATTGTTTGTTTCTACGGCCATTGGAATATGGTAAAAAAGGTAGTTAAAAGTAGAGGTGTCAACAAGCTGAGCTGAAGAGCTTTGCCCAGCTCAGGTCAGGTTCGTTACTCAAGGATTAAGCTCAGGCTTAGCAGTTTATTGCTTCAGGCTAGGGCAGTCAACTATCCCATTATTATTTGTATTCAATTTGTATTCGATTTGCTAATATTTGATTCAAATGCATTTAAATCCAATTCGATTATTTGACTAAATATCCATATCCATTGAAATTAATATTTATATTATAATATTATAAGATATGTTATGTAGAATACAACATATGAATACACATTAACCTTAATCCATTTCTCATATCCTATTCCCAATTTGAATGAAAGAAAGCTCCCAATAGCCAGTTCCCCATTCTCTCGTTGATCTATCAATCGTCTTCTATCTTTATGATTCCTCAGTCTTTATTGTTTTCGTAAAATATTTAAATTCAATCCAATATTCGATTAAATAAACAAATACAAATATGGATATGGATATATCTATATCCAATTTGTATCTGACCGTTAACGGCCCTACTTCAGGCCCAAATATTTAAGCGCAATAACCCATGAGCCAAACCTGCTTCTAAAGGCTAAAGATATTTTTTGGCACACACGTGCATGTGCACACACACACACATAGGTTGTGAGTGGTCCTGATCCTCTCCTGATCATTGAACTTCTGTCAACGTTTTGCAAATTTCGGTGGCCATCATGTGGCTAAAAATTCAAAAGCAAAAACTTTCACTTTTCACTTTTTTTGATTTTTTGCCACATGTCAACCACCAAAATTTTCCCAACGTTAACATAAGTTTAACGATCAGAACAGATGAGAGGGTGAGAGAGAGAATGATGATGATGATAATGATGATGTGAGACCCACAATGACCTCATGATAGATGCATGCAGCCAAGACCCATCTCAAGTTGTCTGGATTTAACACGTTCCCACACAAGAATACAGGAAGCCCGAAGCTTCCTTGAAGTTGCTCGGCAACTTCCTTTGGGACATTGAGTGGGCCGGGCTGGGCCATGGAGTTTGGTACATGGCCGCGAAAGAACAAGAAAATCTACTGCGACCAAAACAACAATAATCTCCCCTTCTGTTAAAGTATCACATTCAATGTAGGCATCAAATGACGAATATGCCCTTACACATTCAATGTAGGCAGCAAGAGATTTGCTTCTTTTAAAGCACTTAGGATCCTCTGAAGTAAATTAAACTATATTAACATGCAACGAGTGTCTACAGTGCGACATATATACAAAAATTTGGAACTCCTGCTCAATATTTGGTTAGAATTTTGAACTTTTTGTTTACATGTGTTTTGAGAACAGATGCATGTTAATGCATTTTAACTTACTGCAGGGGATCCAAACTCCTTTGAAAGTTTAAATAGATCTGTTGTGTGGAAACCCTAGATTTGGAGTATGTAAGAAACAAAATAAAAGAAAAAAATTAGCGAAAAACCACAATCATACAAAATACAATAATTTACATGGTTCAGCTAAAAGCCTCCCTCCACGGGTGAAAATGGCAAGAGAATTTCACTATCGACAAAGAAGAAGAGATTACAAGAAGTAGAATTCCATATAACCCATGAAAAAACCATATTCTCTTTGCAGGTAGCTTGGACCTCGAAGTGGGTCAAAATTGGTCATTTGGATTTTACCCACTCACACACTTGGTTGCATGTCGGGTTGAGTTCAAGACACTTTCCCAACAAGATCTATCCCCAGATAAAAATGCAAGCCAAGCCAATTAATGATTCATTTTAGTATTCAGGATTAACTTCTACTAAAAACCAAACACCAACCCTTTCCTTGTTAACTATATCTGGAGTGTTTTTTTCCCCTCTCCCACTCTTCCATTTTCCAACTAAACCATCAACAAAACGGCATAACAAATCAAAAAAAGGAAAAGAGGAAAAAGAAAAAGAAAGATGTCCAACCTATTTCTAAAAAAGGGTATTTTGCTCATGCCAAAAGGGCACGTTTGTCCTCGAACAAAAAACCACAGTTATTGACTTACTGGTTAGTTAAAAAAGTCGTTTACTACTAGCCTCAAAGATAATGTATCACCCTCTTCTAATTATCTTCAGTCACTATCTCTTCTTGTCCCTTCCGTTTGCTCCAAAGAAAAGCCATAAACCTTTCTCTTCCTTGTCTCTTTGGGCTATTGTCTAGCCATGGCCGTGCACCTGGTGGTACTAGCTAAGCTCAAATTTCTTGCCGTTGCCCATAACTCCAGTCCATTTCTCAGTGCTCTGGTGTGGCCGTTTGCACTCAAGTTCCCTTTATTTAGACACCTTGGTATATCCTACACTGAGTTGGCTTCGGCTTCGACACTCTTCCTTTTCCGATTAAGCCGCATAATTTACAACGAAGAGCCGGGTGCCCGCAATGGCCGGAGATGGGAGAGAGCTCTCAGGTTGGTTGGTGAGAGGGTGACCGCCGCTCGACAGTCTTCGACCAGACAATCAGATGAGGATAGCCTGCATGCTGTCTCCATGCTTGCTCTCTAGGCAAATCTCTTTACTCTCTCAGTGTTCATATTCTATCTTATTTGTGGGACAAAAGAAAGTGTGTCTCTCTCTGCTTGAATGGGAAGTTTGTTTTTATAAATTGAAACATAGTTATGAATTTAATTTCATAATAATATAGAATTCATATACTTTATGAGCTTCGTGCTGATTTATGATTTTTTGTAGGCTGTTTTAAATTTATTAGTAAGAGATTTCTAGAGTTTTGCTTGGATCGTGACTAGTGTTGCAACCTTGAGGCTGGTGGGTTAGATCTCAGATCACTTACAAAGATTGGAAGATGGTGCAATCTTCATTCTGCAAAGCTAACTGATTAGAATTTATTCTTTATGTGAAGGATTTCATCTTTGATGGAAACTTCTTTTTTTCCTGATGAGGATCTTTCATGACAAACTTACACGTTTTTTTTCAACCAAACACTTACAGGTAAGTATGGCAGCTATATTAGGGCTTATGGAACGGATCTGATCTAGGTGCATGGATCTGCATTCGGATTCAGCACATATATGCTTTACTAATCTGGGTTCAAATTCGACTCAGCTCCAAAGTATGGGATCAATATTCAATCCTTATCAAAAGAACCAAAACTATGCAGCATTAAAAACTTTTTAAGTTTAGATTATTGTTTTCTTATCACTTTTGATACTATAAAGAAGATCTAGAAGGATGAGGTTGTTGGCCACCACCAAAATGTGTTGTCAAGCCATAAGAGAAAAATTAACAACTTTAAAGAATGGAGTAATGCTGTAGAGATGCCCTTCCCCTTGTAGTAGGTAATATCAGCCTCCATTCAGAACAAAGGAAACCCTAAAAGCACCCTAGGTAGTGCAAAGAAAAATACAGTTTTTATACGTCTCCACCATTTTTTTACATGGGATGTGATCATCGTGCTGCTTTCTTTATGTAGATCGAGCACATCGAGTGAGTTCATTTCCTTCTTTAGTTAGCACTTAGGTTAGGAACTCTTCCTTGTCAACAACTTCAGATGAATTGAATCTCTCATTTAAAGAAGTTGGTAATCGCTAGAGGCACAAGAATTGGTTGCATTATGTAACAGAGATCATCATGCTTCTCATAATGAGATTCATGAAAAGCTGTTGCCTGAGAATATTGGAATTACTTTCATTTGTTGTACTTTGGGAATTCTGATTTCTATACAAGATGGGCTGCATATCATACAAATATAAACAAGGATATTCAAGATAGCAATAAACGCACCTTTGGTGAACACATCATGATTGATGCTTGGAACATAGGAAACACATAGCATCCCATGGGCAACTAGTTTATGAATGAAATGATGATCAACTTCAACACGGTTTCTTCTTGCATGTAAGATAGGATTGGTATGTGGCACTGATGTTATCACACCGCAGATGCAGTGGAGAATGAAGAGAAACACAAATTTATTGTAGTTGATAAAGGTTCCAACAAATTTTTGATGTGGTATTAGTCTAGTGCTCGATATTTATCCTTTGCACTATAACAAGTGAAACAGTCGAGTGTTGGAGAAGAATTGAGAACAACCTTCCAAGAACCTGTTGATTTTCACAAGTGAAAATACTAGGAACAAGGGACTTGTTATTTTTCCAAAGGAAAATACCAAGAATTAGGTAGAGAACAAATCTTAATAAGTAAAACTTTATTTAATAATTCAAGAATTACAATGAAAAATTTATAGAGTTAGGGCCCCAAGACCCAAAATGGAAACTTCCTAAATAGCTTTGAATTCGTATTGTACATTAGAAATTGTTAAAAGAGAAAAAATAACTAAAAACAAAAAATTATGAAATTTATCCAAAACCACTCCAATATTCTTAAAATAAATAATTAATATTTTCTTGAATAGAGTCACATCAAATATCCTCCAAAATATGTGATATTTGGATGTTTCCTTAAATAACAAAAATTACCTAAAAGTGGCTATTTAAAGGCCTAAACGATGGATTTTGGATTGCAATCAGACATTGGGAGAAAAAGTACTTATGATTGTTTAAAGTTTAATGATCAATTTTGACTTCTTATAATCAATGTGGTCCATGAACCAGTTTGCAACTTGCTGCATTGTATCAACAATATACCGTTGGCTACTTTCTTGGTGTTCCATGACAAAAGAGTGGACATGCATAAGGAATATACATTATTATGTGGTCTATCACTGATCATCTAGATAGCTTGCCCAATTAGCATTAGGGTGTTCTTAGAGATAATATGTGGGAGAGTGTGAGACAAAAGATTGCAGTTGATAAAGCCTTTGGAGAGTGAGACAATAAGATTGTGATCAATAAAGTTTTGTTATAACATTGAATATGTTTCACTACAGTAAGATGAGATGTCCGCAACTAATGCATAAACTAATAAACTTGTTGATTGACAACATAAGTGATGTCAAGACAAGTTAGAGATATTGAAGCCCTCTTACAATGCTTCTATAAGTGACATAAACAAGCAGGTCACCATCTAGTAGCAAGAACCTATGCCTATCATGTTGGAATAAAGTAGTGGATCAAGGGCATGTTTAGATTAAGTAAGAAGTAAGCCAAATGATGTGTGGTGCGCTTCCATCCCAAGGAAATAAAGAAGGTTTCCATGATCCTTGATTTCAAAATGTTGAAGTATATTAATTTTTGTATCTTCTAACACCTTAAGGTTTTGGGAGAGTTGCTAAATTCATTGTTAACATGGTATTAGAGTCAAGCCAGGTCATGAGTTTGAATCCTGTATTGAAAAAAAACAAAGAAGTATTCTCCTAAACATAGTATTGCATATGTGTGCATGTTATGGACTTGCACTGGTTCCCCAATTGTGTTCCCAAGAGAGAACAACATTCCTCCCAAGGGAGGTGTTGAAGTGTATTAATTTATGTATCTCCTAACACCTTAAGAGTTTGAGAGAGTTGACTAATACACTATTAACAATTTGATGAGAGTAGCAATAAAATTGACAATAGTCTTTGTGAATGATGTCATCAACATAGAGAAGAGCAGTAGCACTTTTATGTAATCAAAAAAAATGTGGAGTGTTAGCTATGCTGCAAAAGTAACCAAACTCAAAAAATATGAATTAAACCCATTAACCCAAGCGAGAGGAGATTGACATAAATACACAAACATATATAGTTTTGTGAAGCTTACAAACAAAGTATGGGTGAACTTTGTTAATGAACTAAACGGTTGATGCAAAAATGCTTTCTCAAATAGATGGCCATGTCTACTTTTAATGAAAGAATCATCCTAATTATGGGAGGTTGTTACATGGCAGAAATTTTCATCAAATCAAGGACATGATGTTGAATAAGGCCTTCGACAATAAGGTGCATTTTGTGTCTCTCAATGGATTCATCAACTTTTGTTCTTTACTTTGAAAGCCCTTTGTAGCCATCAACATCCATATAAGGAGAATGAGGTACAAAGGACGATCATGTATGGTTCTTGAAAAGAGCATTGAATTCATCCAGCATCGCAACCCCCTTTAGTGTGGATACTTTACATCAGCAATATAGATAGAGGGTTGGTAAGTAAGGAAGTAGAGATGGTGATTAAGAAAACCAAGAAGGGAAGGGATGGCAAGGGGGAGAAAATAATTCTGGCTTGTAAACGCCAAATTTAGGCGATTAACCATCAAATCTCCTACACATAGAGAAGATGAAGTTGGTGTAGGTGTAGATGAACTCAAGGATTATTAGGTGATTAATGTTGTATCAATGGTAATGATGAAGGTAGTGATCTCAATGTGTAAGGAAGGAAGATAGGTGGTGCCAAGACAAGTTATGCAGAGATAGCAAAGAAGGTAAGGTAGTAGGAGAGACCATAAGAGAGTCAATGTGGAAATATATAATAAGGTTTGGCATACAAAGCCATGTGTCAATAGTAGATGTTGGAAGTCTTCCCTTGGTTGCCTTCAAAAAAGTTATGTAGCTCAATTTGGCCTTGCTAAGTTCGTCAACGATCATTTGATGAATGTCAAAAGGAATTTGATAAGTTGTATTGTCGTGTTACAAAGATCTCTCAAACAAATCTGATGGATATGTTTCTAAGTGATCTCCATGATGATATCAAGAATGTGAAAGTCCGGCTTTAATTATAGAAGGGGGATGAATAGGATTTATACATATTCTTTTATCTAATCCCCACTTAAAATTTCAAATTAAGGTCTTATGATAATTCTTGGAATTCAATGCACTTAAGGATATAATTCAATTTTTATAATTACAAGTACAATGCAATGGCAATTGTCAATTTTTATCTTTCAATTAATTTGAGTTCCTAGTTAATTGCAAATATAAAAGATCATATAGTACATGCAACACATGTCATATAAAGATAGAGAAAAGAGACAATCCACACCACAAGCAAACACACGATACAATATTTATAGTGGTTCAGCACTCGGGTCTACATCCACTTTTAAAGCTTACTACCGAGCTATTAAATTTTATTTAGATTGAAAGCAATTACAATCAAGGTTAAATTTTAAAAGCATACTACTTGCAAAGGCAAGCTCTACTCTGAGTGTCTCCAACGGGAGCTATATCAATTCTCGGTGTCTCTAGCGGGAATGGTTTATACCCAGTGTTTCCAGCGGGTATGGTCTCCACCCTATGTCTCCGATGAGTGCTAAAGTCTACACTATTGGTGTCTCTGGTGGTACTATGGTCTACACCCGGTGTTTTTGGCCGGTGCTAAGGTCTCAAAATAAATTTGAAGTCAACACAAATTACCTCACCAAGGTTGATGTATTTCTTGTTGCACTTGATGGTGGTTGTTCCTTTGTTGAGCTAGTGTGCAATGGGTTCTACCAAGCTTCCGAGAGTGCCTCTTCGTTTCTTTGGGCTTCTTAGAAGGGTTTACTTGGGAGTAAAATCCTTCTCCTTGCTTCTCTCTCTTGATCTTCAAATGTGAAGTGCTAGGGAAGTACTTAAAGGCTCTTGAATCTTTAATAGATGCTCTTAAGAGTGAACCTTTGATAGTTGTGAGGTCTAATGCCTTAGCTTCTCTCTCTTCTCTTTCTTTCTTTTGTGTTCAAGTGTGTTAGAGATCTCATTGGAGGCTCTCTTATACTTATAGGGGACGAGCATAATCGTGCACCCTTGATATGACATCTCTCCCAATGGTAAAAAAATCACAAGCATTGATCTCCTTTTTTTCTGAAATTCTACGATGTCGGATAGATCCGGCATCCTCGAATCGATCCGGTGTCTCAATAAGAGACACTGGAGCCTTGCCGAATTGATCTGGGACCCCTTCCAGATCAATCCAATGGCCATCTGGATTTATCCGGTATGTTACGGATCGATCCGCTAAGTGTGGATTGATCCAACACCCCCAGATCAATCTGATTCCCCCGTTTTCTATCCTTTTGCCTTGAACCTATTCCCCAACACTTGGGGAATATAAAGGTCATATAAAGGTCATTGGGTCATATAAAGGTCTTTTGTTTATTTTAGCCTATGTCTATCATGATGTATACCTTCATATACCTTCATTGAGCCTAATGAAGCTTGTGTTTTCAAATCTTTGAACTTTAGCAACATGGGGAAGGATCCATCCTTAGCTCCAAGTGTTTAGAACATGCCTTCAATGGGACTATGAACACTTGATGATTATAGACATGACTCACTTATACAATATGTTCATGCCATGCCTAATCTATCATTCTATGTATTTTACAATCTATGGAATTGACAATTTACATTAACAGTATAATGCGATCAACAAGCAATCCATGACAATAATTTAGGCTATTTCATTTGATCTGCTATTTTATGAAAAATTGAGTTCGCAATGCCAAAAAACCAAGGGGATACCAAACAGTGTAAAAATTACCTACACAACATTTGTTTGGCTAATCCCAAGCCTCTCAACCCGAATTTTAAACGACTGATGATTATGAGATGCAAGAGCGGAGATCCAAAGGTCTTTATTACAATAGTTATGAGAAGTTTGGACCTAACCATCATTGCAAGGCAAACCAATTTTGTTGCATTGTAGAAGTTATGACTGAAGAAGAAAATCTTCTTGAACTTGAGGAAGAACCATAACAAAATAATAATTTGAAGGAGCTACTCTTAGCCAAAATTTCACTCCATGCATTAGAAGGCTAGTAGACTCGCTGCATTCTTCGCATACATGGGTTTATAAAAAAGTAACCAATCAACATCCTTATTGATGGCAGTAATACACACAATTTCATGAATGATGATTAGGGCGACTGTTGGGCCTTCCGATATGTTCGGGTCATGAATTAAATGCCATGGTTGCCAATGGCTAATGTATGATAACTTTTGGTATGTGTTCCCAACTTCCAATTTCAATTTAGAATAGTTTATTCCATGCAAATATTTATCTCTTAGCTATTGGGGGTTGCGATATGGTTTTAGGAATTCTTTGGTTACAAGCCTTTGGGCCGGTACTTTTGATTTAAAAAAAACTATGGATGCAATACCATTTTTGAATTACAAGGAGAACAACCGCCACAAGTTGATGTTATAAACTCCTCGGCATCCTTAAAATATATTAGGGTAGGAGAACCAAAGGCCCTTCTCTTCATGAGTTTAGGGACATTGAATCTTGTAGCTCCTTCAGTCCCTTATGAATTGCAACAAGTTTTAGATGACTATACTAATGTCTTTGGAGAACTAACAGGTCTTCCACCATTAAGGGGACATGTGCATATCTCTTATACCAGGTACAGAACCAACCAATGTGCTACTCTATTGTTGCTCTCATTACCAAAAAGGTGTCAATTGAAAGAATAGTGCTGAAATCAAGTATTATATGCCCCAGCATAATAGCCCTTTCTCTTCTATGGTATTATTGGTTTGTAAGAAGGATGGAAATTGGCTATCATATGTCAACTATCGTGCACTTAAAGACATTATAGTTAAAGATCTTTGTCTTATACTAATCATTGATAAAACTTTTGGATGAGTTGCACGGTGCTGCTTTTTTCTCAAAACTGGATTAATACTCAGGTTATCATCAAATTCGAGTATAGTAAGAGGATGTACACAAAACATCCTTTAGAACACATGATGGACACTTTGAATTTCTAGTGATGCCATTTGGCATCTATAATGCTCCATCCACCTTTTAAGGTTTGATAAATGATGTGTTCTACCTGCATCTTCGCCAATTTATCTTAGTGTTCTTTGATGACATACTAGTTTATAATAAGTTTTGGGCTAACCACATAACACATGTTCATATTGTTTAAACCCTTTTGCAGACCCATAAGCTAAATGTGATACGATTTAAATGTATCTTTGGAAGTGAACAAATCGAATACCTGGGGCACATAATATCTAAGCAAGGTGTACGAGGTTGGTTTGTACGAGGTTTTCTAGGCATCATTAGCTATTATAGAATATATATATTTTTTCAAAATTATGGAGTCATCAGCACCCCATTAGCAGCCTTTCTTAAAAAAAGATGCTTTCAAATGGAACAAGGACGCCGAGGAAGCTTTTAATGCCCTTACGCAAGTTGTGTCATCAACACTAATTTTGGCATTACTTGATTTTAACAAAACTTTGTAATAGAAAGTGATGCTTTTGACCTTAGATTTGGAGTTGTTTTTATGTAGGATGATAAGCCCATCGTATTTATTAGCAAGACTATTTCGTAAACAAATTAGGGCTTTCTAATTATGAGATGGAAATGTCTGTCATAATTTGTGCATTTCACAAGCGGTGGACTTACCTAGTTAATCAGAATTTTATCATTCGCACAAATCATCATAGTCTGAAATACATGTTGAATCAATGTGTATATACACATGCAATACAAAAATGGATTACCAAACTCATTGGATATGATTATGAATTAACATATAAGAAGGGGTCAGATTACAAGGTAGTAGATACACTTTCCAAACGCTTTAGCTCTTACAGTGATCTCTTGTCCTATTCATGTTTGGTTAGATCACCTATGTGCTGATCGATTGGCCGACACTCATCTGACAAAGGTGTGGGTTGATATTTCCATGGATTTCATCGAAGGATTACTTACTTCTCAAGGGGAAAATGTTATATTTTTGGCGAATGATTGATTATCAAAGGCAACTCATTTTATGGCATTAGCACACCCGTATACAGTAGCCCAAGTTGTTTTCTATTTTATTGATAATGTATTTAAATTTCATGGTATGCCTGCAACCATTGTGAATGATAGAGATGTTGTGTTTACCAACAATTTTTAGTAAGAATTCTTTTGTCTACAGGGTATAGAACTCTATATGAGTTCAGCCTATCATCCTCAGACACAGTTAAACAGAGCGAGTTAGTCGATGTTTGGAAATATATTTTCGTTGTTTTGTAGGGCTACAACCTTTGATTGCTACATCAAAGGTATTTCGGTGCAACATGTTGAGGATGTGTTACTTAACAGGGACTAGATTTTCAAACTCTTAAAGGCTAACCTAGAAGCTACTCAAGAGCACATGAAAACACAAGTAAACAAACACAGAACATAACGTCAATTTCAAGTGGGAGATTTGGTTTTCTTACGTTTATAGCCCTATTGTCAAGTATTTGTTGAACATTGACTATCCAACAAGCTTACACCCTAGTATTTCGGTCCCTTCCATATATTGGAAAAGATCAGGCATATTGCATATTGGTTGGATTTACCACCTGATTCCAAAATCCATCCGGTCTTCCATATTTCTTGCTTGAAGAAACATGTGGGCAATTATGTTTCCTTCGCTACTACATTACCATCTATTGGTGATTCTTGGCAGGTGTCTCTCTAGTAAGACAAGGTTTTAGACATCGTATTGTTATAAGTCATAATCAAGTTGTCATCGAACTCTTGATTCTTAATTTACCTTTGGATGATGTGACATGTGTAGTTTCGTGGCAGAAACTGCAACAAGATTTTTCTTCATTTCAACCTTGAGAACAAGGCTATTTTCAAGCCATGAAGAATGTTATTATCCAACCTTTCTTGCCATAATTGTATGAATGGATCATATTCTTGCTTGTTCACATCCCTCATTTTGTTTCCTTTTCTGTTATTTCTATTTAGGTAGAATCAATCCACTACGGCCTATGATGAGTTGTTTTTCTTCTACTAATTCATTTTCTTTTGATAAAAAGGTTATATAAGTGTAGGTGTACGAACAATTTTCTATCAAAGAATGAATTAATAGTTTATTGAAGTTTAGTCTGACTCAAATAGGTTTCCCTTCCTCTTTCGCTTTTCCATGTTTCTTGTTTATTTCTCTTGTTTGTAGTGTCATTACAACTTACATTATTAATGTTTCACATTGTTCATTGCCACTCATGTCTTATTGATTGTCAGTATGTATGTACTTTGTTTTCCATTTTATTTAGATAGAAAGATATATGATTGTTTGATTTATTTCTCCAAGTCTTTCTAGGACCTTTGGAATTTAAGAGTCCTCACAAGAGTTATGTTGTTTGGCCAATTTACCGAATGTTTTTATTTCTAGCAAGTGGTAGGCATGATCCATAATCTCACCTTTTTCGTCGCACAACAGTGAATTCAGGAAAACTTCAAGTCAGGGGGTTCATCCACAAAACTTTTCTAAGTTGCATCTTAAATTTGAGATAGAGATCTGTCCTATTTGCTCCATAGTTCCCCTTGTGCCAAGCACTATGATTTCACAGTCCACATCATCTGGAAAATGCTGATTTAAGTAAAACACTTTTGGGTTTTCCACGGTTGCATGTGTGACCCCAGGTGTTGCAATACAAAAGGCTCAAAAAGCTTTTAATATATGGACAACCAATTTTAACTCTAATTTATATTGTTGGATGTCTAATAAACTTTAGGGAAGTATAAGAAGTTAGTTCCCTTGAATTTTCTGGTTATTTTCTTATCCAGCTCTGATAATTCGATTTCACATTTGACTTTTGTGCTCATCTGCAACTCTTTCTGGGTTTTAATTGTCAACTTTGTTTTTATCCACGAATACACACCCCCACAAAAAACATACAAGAAATGATCAACTTGATGTTTAGCTCATAAATCAGATGGGGCGTATTGTAACAAAAATGAAGCACCTGAGTTCAATCTCACTAGTCTTGACAGAGACAAAAGAAACATTCTGGAACAAATAAAATCCCATGGCTGGAAAAGTATTATGTATGTACTACAAATGTGCTTAGTTACTAGATTGTTCAAGTCCCCTTCATATACGTCAATGATTGCCAGAGAAATTTGTACATATGATATGTATAACAAAGGGATCGAGCACCCCTCCGTTACCTTGTTAACTAATTTTCTTTCTTTAAACTACCTGTACGAACTTTACTTCAATTTGATTGAAGATCACAAAGAGTCACCTGATCTGGCTCTCCTTTGCTGCTTGAATGAGATGCACCCTTAGGCTTTTCTCCTGTGCCTGTTTATAATGATTATAAGTTAAAGCTTAATAACATCATCATAATCTGAATTAAGGTTATCAGGCATTGAATTAAAGAACATGATGGAGGTGGATTAATGCAGATTGATCTTACTCGGTGGTTGACACATGGCGAAAAATTAAAAATCTCAACTTTCAATTCACATTTCACTGTTGATTTTTCCTTCATATGTCAACCACTGAAATAGGCAGAATTTTAGGAGAAGTTCAACAATCAGGAGAGGATCCGGAGTAGCTGGGGGTAATAACATTTGCTAAGTCCTCTCATATGTAATATAATATGGTTGATATTGAATAAATCAAGCATGAGGATAAGTGACAAAGAAAACCAAATGCAAAAGAACGTGATAAAACAAAACAAATAAATAAAAACAACAACAACAACAAATTCCAATAAGACTCACCTCCAGTGATGTAAGGATGGCCATTCTCTTCCTCAATTCCTCTAACCCATCTCTCTCTTGTTTCATTGTGTTCATAAACTCTGTAGTCAATGACCATGTTATCTCAACCTGCTAAAAATAGGGGACGGGATATCTTATAAAATTAGATTGAGAGATCCAGAATTGTAAGTCATATTAAAATGGCATAAAGAAATACAAATCCAAGGTAAAATAAAATAATTATTCAAAACTCAACCTGGTAGACAAATTTCGTGATCATCTCTTCAATACTGTTCATGACACCCATGGCTGTGTGCATTGCTTTCTGAATTGAAGCCATATCATCAGCCTTTAGTCCATACCAAAAAGAAAAATGAAAAGAGAATTAGAGCATTATTTAAGTTATACAAAATAGTTTAAATGGTATAATTTATTTGTTTTCCTAACCTTTGCACCATTGATTAAGGGGAGTCTGATGAATGTTGCCGATAATTTTCTTGCCAATCTTGCTACTGCTTCTGAATTTCTTTTCTCGATCTTTCCCCAATCATTTAGCATAAAAATCTGAGGAATAATAATTTGAAATGCCTTGGTCTCATGTTTGAGTTTTTGCATTTGAATCCGCCTCTCTACAATTGAATTCCGCAGGTGATAAATCCTTAACCGAACAGCAAATAATCTTTCCTGTGAAAGGAAAATTAAACAAGGAAAAGTTTAAAGTGAATGATATAGAGACGGTGACTATTTTCAGTCAAAAAAATGTACTTCGATTTATCACAAGATATCTCGTAGATCCACTTGCATTATATTGTCTAGTTTGGGCTGAGTCAAGTGCTCTCTCCCGAAGATGGGTCATGCAAGTAAAAGTCGTGTCGTGTCTACGTATAAGCACATGATCCTTTCATAGCTAGGCGACAATCCACACCTTTTACAGGATCATACGTATACACCACCTTAAGGTGCGCCACATACACAAAGCCCACCTCCTTTGTATATGTGGCTCACCGTGGCGCATCCTAAGGTGGCCCAAAGGATATGAGTCCATCTAATTGACTGTGGAGGGATCCTATGGATTTGATAGGACAGTATAAAGTTAGCCTAAAGTAAGACTGACATTAGGGGCTGACACTTCAGTGCCAAAAAGTGAAAAGCATCCCCCAAAAAGTGTATATCACTTTTTCTGTGCTGATGTGTCAGCCCCTAATGTCATACTTACTTTAAGCTGACTTTAAGTTGTACTACCAAAAACCACACGAGGGACCCTATGGATGATTAGATAATCCCCGGGATTTGGTGCATCCCCTTAATGAACACCTAAAGTTTTCCCATATGCAGGGGGACACATCATGTGTTGGGGTGGGTGTGGGCATGGGCCAGGCCGGCTCGAGCCCAACCTGAAAAAGCCCGACCCGAGCTAGGCCCGAGGCCCAAACTTTTATTGAGGGTTGGGCTTGGGCTTACCTTGGCTCGATCCAAGGCCCGAACTTTTACATACATAATATATATGTATTATAGATAATATATTAATTATTTTAAAATTATCAATAGTATATAGCTTAGTTAATAAAAATTGTTTTTTACAATAAGTATTGGGTTCAAGT
>JAOXJP010040869.1:0-16406 GCA_025762735.1 Platanus orientalis
TTTTCAATGCTGATGTGTCCACCCCTGACAAGGAGCAGTGATGAGCGTTTGTTAAGGGAAGCGTTCATAAACTGATCTCATGATGTGCTCACTCATGCATTCACATATCATAGGAGGTGATTAAGAAATAAGCCGTTGGTTTAAATCAAATATGATTTTTTTTTTTTTAAAGTAGAAAAAGACTGTCGATTATTACTAGGGGTGTTTTTGTTGTCCAAGGAAATATCAAATACTTTTTGGACGTTTCTAGGAGACGTTAGGGGTACTCAGGGAACTTGGGATGTAAGAATATTAGAAAACTCAAAAAATGTGAAAAAGTCTCCAGAATCAGCGCCCTGACACAATTCCCATGACTCTTCCACCTTCCACCCTGCGTTTCAACATTATGGTGTGGCGGGAGAGGGGGAGAGATCAAATGCAATTTCAGGGCTCTTTTTAGGTGTGAAGCAATCTGGACACTGTAATATAAACAAGAGGAGAGAGAGAAGGGAGAGACCCATTTCTTTCTTTCTTCTTGGTTCTAGTTCTTGTTCGTGTTCTTCTTTTTCACAGAAAAAGAGATGGCTTCGTTGAAGGGAAATAGCAATGGCAATAGAGGGAGGCCATATGGGATGATGCTGCTTCTGGCATTTGGGGCCGCCTTATTTGGTGTAATGGTTCTCCACAAGTTTAGGGAGAGACGCATCTTCAACCTCCTCATCAATGACAGAGATCGTGAACTCGTCACCCTTCAGCTCATCTTGCAGGTATGCATGTTCTTATCACTCTTTAATGTAACCAACCCACCTCACTTGCAGCCTTGTAGATGCACATTTATCAAACATTGTAACTTTTTCATGGTTGTATTGATTAGGGGCTCATGGTTTATTTTTTGTTATTATTACTTCTTTTTATGTGGATATGTGGAGTGATCATGTGTAGTTAATTGCTCCTAAATGTCAAGGGTAACTAAAAAGTTAAAAAAAAATTAATGTTGTCAAGTTAAACCCAATATCTGCATAGATAACCGTATGATGATGATCAAACGGTTTTAATGTGGAAGATTAACTGACTCTAATCATCCATTGAACCTAAGTTCTATGTGGGACCAAAGCATTTCGTCACCATTCGATCATAAATCAAATGGAGATTATTGAGGAAACACATACTTATATTTTTACTGTTCCTTTACAACAGGAAAGATCTACCCCTGTAGCGGTTTTTTGGAGATCTTGATTACTATTTGGATGCAGAGTTATATCAGGCTTAACCCTGCACAGCACACTTAGTTTCCTGTCTGTCTGAGTAAGAACAAGCAAGATGGGTCCTGCTCAGGTTCTGTGAATGATGGTATGCTTTTGCCCGAGGGAACAGAAGAATTATGGACAAGGTTCGCTGACTTGGATTTTTGACTCGATGGGATAACTTAGGAGTCAACTTGACTTGAGACTCAACTCTCATGATATTTTTTATTTTTATAAATACACTAAAAAAATTTACCAAAAAAAAAATACACCAAAATTTTTTAAAATATATAGAAATTAGATATAATATTTTGGATCAAATATTTTCCATTTTATAATAAATATGAGCATCTTCTAGTATCATAGCCTAAAAAACTAAAATAAATTATACAAATTATTTATAGTCTAACTCTAATATCATAGCAAGGTAGACGTACTTAAGTAAATTCTAAACTAAAGTATAAGTATTACTATTAGTATCAATAGATTTAAAAACCAAAGTAAATCTTTTCAAGACAAAATACAATCCAGTTTCCATGGTGCGTGCAGGCTTGTATGATTAAAAGCTACGATTAAAAGTTTAAGTTTTAATCTTCTTATCACTTTAGTTTTCCTTCTTCCAAGTTCTTTATTCTATCTCTTATAGGGTTTTAAATGTCTTTGAAATTTCACGTGTTGGAGACTTTAGGAAAGAAAACACTAATCCAAAACTTGGACAAGACTTGGCTGAGTTATTTGAATTGGCCTGAGTCAAAGGAGTCAACCAAATCAGCAACTTGACTTGGATAAGTCAAGTATAGTTCAGAGCAACAGCATGACTTGTCTCATTAGACTTTGGAGTGGAATCAAATCGGGGAATCAAAGAATCAACTTAGAGAGTCGGCAAACTATGATTCTGCATCTAAACATGACCATATAGACTTCCGACGTCCCAAAACCTCTCGATCTTCATCTAAAGACAAGCCTTTGGCCCTTTTACTAAACCAAAATGATCCATAGAGAAAATTAAAGAAAATGGTAGTGTATCACTGAATCTAAACATTTCTTTCATAGAACAAATTGTAAGAAGCTACCTAAATTAAAATAACCTTTCTAATAGATTGGCCTGCTGTCATCATTACCCAATGACTTGCATCAAGGAGGATGCAAGATGTGGTCACAAAAAGGTAGTTTAACCACAAGAGTTAACCTGTAGTCTCATGCCAACCAACCCTAGTTCCTCTAAATGTGATTAAAACTACCATTTTTTGGCCATGCATCACCTCCTCCTTGATGCAAGATGGAACCTCTTGTTGTTGCAAAAAGTCTAACCCCCCCTCCCCCCAAGTAAATAAAAAAAGTCTCCTCACAACTATTGTGAATCCAATTTCAGTACCTTGATCTATTTTCTTTCAGATTTATGCTCCCTCTTTTAGGGCCTTAAACCTACACCAATGTAATTCTCACTAGTGCTGTCAATGACCTTCATTAAAAATGAGCTAATCATCTTGATAATAGTCCTCTATTTCATCACTTAATGAAGCTAAGTTCCCTTGCTTGTGCTCATTTCTTATTGTTGATCCTATAGTCTGCTTTCCATCTTATCATTCTCATCAGAAGCATTTTTTTTCTTGACTGCTTAACATTCTGCTCTGTAAAGCATAGCCAGTCTTTTTGTCTCATATAAAATTTTTACTTGGATTCAATTAGCATGCAATGGTGACATAGTGGGCCATATAATGATCTTTGTTGTACATGGAAGATATTATTGAGCTGTTGAATGATACTTTGAAACTTGTTAACACACTCTAGTAGAGCAGGACGATCACTACTATGAAGCAAAAGTCGTCCGCCCCTCAGATCCTTCCTTTATATGGCAAATATCCTTGTCAAAAAAAAAAAATATGTTAAGACTGCCAAAAGTCTACTGGACATCTTAGACCCTTAACTGTATGATTTGACTTTAGGACTCTATGTTTATATATGATCTCTCAAAAGACAAAGAAGATCCAAAGAAAATCCTTGTAAATTAGCTCTTCAAGCAAAGTCATCTATAAATGAGTTTATGCTTGATGTACAATCATTTCTCATAGTTTTCACAATCTTAGAGCTTATTATTTGGTTTTCAGAAAATTATTTACCAAGGCATGACATTTAAAGGCTTATATATACAATGGAGTTACATATGGCACTTCTGGTCACAAGCCGTTGAAGAAAAATGCTTCTTCAATCATACTTTAAAATGACAGTATAGTGCAATGGCACATTTGTGTGGAGACATATGAAAGACCTCAATTCCCTATGGTAAACTTAAAGGCCAAAAATTAGCAGAACGGTGTAGCCTAAGTTTTCAATTTTGAGGATCATCAAGTCTGACCATAAATTAAGTTGTAGATAGAATGACTTATCTTTTCATTCTCTTCTATTACGAAAAATAGTGTGGAAATAGGTGAGGTTCCACATCACATCGATCTCGTTCAAATGTTCCACATAAAGTTCTAGCTATTTCACAGCATCCCATCAGAAATGGGTGAGAAGGTGCTCTTTATCTTACATGATCCCATTTAGTGACCCATCCATAAATGAAAAATAACTCGGGTGATTTACAATTCAGAATTATGGGATCGGAACTCTTTAACAACATCAATGTAGACCAAATATCATGCTTAATGATAGCATTTAATACATAACATTTTCCATTTACCATATATATAAATATAGCACAGATTCTTTATGTTACTTGATAGATCTCATCATTTTTCGTCTTCCTACAGAAGGAGAGAGATTCAAAGAAAGAAGTGAAAAGAAAACTCGAAGAGATGAAAGTGAAGATATACTCTCTTAGAACCCAAAAGACGGAGCTCAATAACAGGGTCTTGGAGATGCAGTCAGTAATAGCTTCCCTTAAAGAGGAGCAAAGAGCCTTAGAGTCAGCAGTTGAGGAGAAGCAGAATGAGAACCAAATTCTAAGAGAAAAAGAGATAAGCTCAACAAAGGAGAATCCGCAGATAACAGCTCTAACAGAACTCTTGAAGCAGAAAGAAGCTGAAATTGAAGAAATGAAGCACCATCTTGAGAACCCTGTTAATATCTGGTCAGTAAGTACTGATGATCCATCAAACCCACCTGTAAATTTAACTGCAACGAAAACTATAGAGGGAAAGGATAAAAATGAGGCAGGTGAGGGTAAAGTGGAGGGTGCCATTGCTGAAGACAGACAACTGCAAGAATCTACAAATATCAAAGATGGTGAGAATTCAACAAGAAGACAGGAAGATAGGAGTAGAATTGGAATGGAAGATACAGACAAGACAAAAGTTACTCGAGAGGGGCAGTTTCAGAAGCTGGAAAATAATCGAGATGGAGATACATTTACAGAGAAAGGTGGCAATGGTGAAAAGAATGCTGATGAAAATCGAGGACAGAAAGAAGCTACAAGAGACTGGAAGTTGGAGAAGCCCGAGGCTTCTCAAGATGAAGTTCTTGGAGAGAGAAATGAAAGGAGTAACAGCAATTCAGTGAAGATGGATGACAATTCTCATCGAATTGAACTTTTGAAAACTGAAAATGAAGGTGGTGATGCTAAAGTAATCGATTTAAATGATCATGGCGCCACTAGAGACCAGGGGCAAGGAAAACTTGAAATTACTCAAGATGGTGATGGCAGGGAACTTGGTATAATTCCAAAGGTTGGGATAAAGTTGGAAATGCAGACAGATGGCTCTCAAAATGGTGTTAGCTCGAAAGTGAGGGGCCAACATGGTTACAGAAGTAAAACGAAGGTCAAGAGGTGGAGAATAATTTCTAGAAATAGGAATTTGGAAAAGACTGGAAATTCTGAAGATGTGAGCATAAGAAGTAGCCTAGAGGGTGAAGGACAAAGAGTGGCTTTGAGAGACGGAGAGTTGGAGAAGGTTGAGATTCATCATGATCGTAAAACAGGTTTAAAAATGGGAGATGAACATGCTCAGGGACATGCTGCTGTAGTGGACAAACGGGAAGATGGACAGTTGGAAATGCCTGATAAGTCTAAAAATGAAGAGCTTTTGAGAATGAGAACTGACAAAGATGACCAAGTTGCATTGGATGGTAAACATGAGAGAGTGGTTTCTAATGTGGAAAGGTCAGAAATGGTCACCAGAGCTGTTGAAGGTTCAAGAGTGAGACATGAAACAGATGAAGCGAGCCCACCGGAGCTGTTGCTGAAGCCCCAAAACCCTCAACATGCTGAAGATTTGAGATTCAAAGTTACAAGTGCTGACACAGATCATAGAGTGCGAAAAGAAGAGGAAACTCTAACTAAAGATGGGCAATTGGAGGAGCCACAAAATTCTCAAGATGGAGGTGGCTTGGCAGCTGCAAGTGTCAATAATGAGGCTAGTAAACTTGCTGCTAATTCCATCCAAAGGAAACTGGGGGTAGTAAGACAGCCAGAAGATCAAGAAGCCAGAATTGTCCAAAAACCAATGGACCAGATAACTGAAGACATCAACGATAGTGAGAAAGAAGAGGATGCCGATGGAAATGAAAAGCAAGAAAATCTTGAGGTTTCTCTTGTTGGTGAACAACCAGAAAAAACTGTGACTGAAGGTGATGTCTCCAGCAATCCTGATCTTGAGGTGAAAGAAGATATGGAAGAGCAGGAGGGGAACGATGAGGAGACTGAGTTCTAGTTGATAACAATGCAGGATCATGTTTGTCATTATAAAGCTGTTAAATATTTACAACTGGTAGTGGTAGGAACATTTTATTTTTCATGTTGGTATTATTGCTTAGTTATGGTATGTCCCAAGGAAGCTATAATATTACGTGGTTTAAAGCTTTAAAATAACATAGGTTCTTCTCGAGTAAATATACAAATGAAGCTTCAATATTGCTTGCAGACCGTTGAATCTTGTGAATTGTAGAGTGCTATGAGGATGGACCAAGCCTGCCTTCCATCCAATTAGTCTTGTATCACTCGGACAATATTTGTTTGTTGAGGCTATAATTTTTTTTTTTTATGTATAAAAAAAATAAGCAAATCACTCAGGATTTCTGGAATTTTTTTTCTTTCTTCCATGTCTGTAACAGAACATCAATTCTTTTGGAGAACAATAGTGTCCAATGCAATGAATCATGCCACCTCCCTCCACCGGTGCCCTTCTCGCATATGGAAATAGATCGGATTCACACATGAATGGATTCAGTGTCCTTTTACACTAACCCACTGTTTATTAACATTAAATTTAACCAGTTAGAGACTCATCTGTTGACTCTGAACTGGACAAGATGTATGTGGAAGAGAGGGCTTAGAGGAAATAAGGGAATAGGCACAGTTGTGAACGTTATGAGTTCTTGAGTGATTCCAAATTCAGATGACAGCAATAGGCACAGTATCTCCTACTGAAGTATATCAGGTAAAATCCCAAGTGATCGTCCTCATGGACTGGTTTGGAAGACCATGGTACTTGTATAGTGACAAAGTTGAAACAATACTGTAAGGGAATCTGTGTTGAAAACCATTATTGTTAGGGTCTGAAGCTTAAGAGCCACATAACCCTCTTTTTAAGACCCTTTCATTATTCTTTTGAGATTCCTTAAGTAACGTGATACCAATGAAATGGACATTAATTATTGTCTCAGCTGCAAAGAATTCTTAAAAATCCACAAATTTATTTTCACAATTTCTTTTGATTCATCTATAATGTATAATTCTATTTTCATTTATATTATAACATTCAATAAAAATTGAAAATTTATCTTACTTTAAAATCAAATAATGTACATGTAGTGAGACAAATATTATATTTTTATAAAATGACCATATTTCAATAAATTAATTATTAAAATCATTTATCCACATACATGTGTGCAATGGGTAAACTAGAATTAGATATTTTGTTTGAATATGTCAACAGTGTTTTATTTCAAAAAAATAGAAAACTAGATTAATAATGATTCATTCTAAAATAGAACTTTTTCACATTTTGCACATGATTTATGATCGTAATAGTAACTAACAATTATCTGGAAGCCATTATAAGCATAAAAGAAGCAGTTAATTGGTGCATCAGAACCAGATGAACATAGAAAAACGAACAAAATAAAAAAAGCTCTCAGCATTTGTCTCCCATTAACATCCGGAGCCATGTACAAATTAAACTGTCCAAACCGGAATGTCTCACAACAAATAAAAATACCCTCCCCCTAGAGATGGAGAATTTCGGGCAAACAATTTATTTCCAGGTGCATTTTGGAATGACGACTAGCTACAAAGCTCCCAACCAGTCTACTGTAATGCTTCTGCCATTTTCTGCAAGGAGAAAAGTCAAGTTAGCTGGTTGAAAGAGGATATCTTGCAATTTCAGCCACGGCAACTGTGCTGTATTTGGGCTTAAAATTTGCACCGTCTGGGTGCTGTACACTCGCATGGCCATAACTTCATTATTGCATCAGTAGGGTAGTGAAGGTGAGATAAATTTATCGGAAAAAAAAGGTGAGATAACGAAACAGGTGGACCTCTTGGGACCCACCAGCCACCACCTCAGCTTCCACATGCATAGAAGCCAAGAATGCAGACCTCGGTTCATGCACTACTGGGTTCCCACACACAAATACTGGAAAGTGTCACCTAGTAAAGTGAAATGCGTGCTATAGAAGGGTGGAATTTCAACAAACGACCATGTAAAATGTAGTATCACCAAGTATTCAAAGAGTTTAGGACAGAAAACTGTGTTCCTGATACAGAACATACATCTGTTGCATCTACACAATAAACCAGACCTTACATGGTGATTCAGTGCCCAAAATATCATCCATCGGATAATTATAGCCATTACGCTTGCTGTTTTTAACTCTCCGACTTCGAGTTTTAGCTCTTGATCTCACTGCTAATTAAATGTGTATGAATCTGGGGCCATGGTTCATCCGGGGCCATGGTTCATCCAAGAAGTGGCCCATCAATTCGACAGTTAGCATCAATGTGTAGGATATAGCATCAATTACATAACTATCTCGTGCATCACAAAGCCACAAAAAAGATAGCCCAACTTAGAAAAAAACTAGTCTAGAGGTCTAGAGCTGAAGTTAAAATGTATATATATACATGATCTTAGCCGAAAGGCCAAGAATGGCATTATAGGGAAAAAGGCAACGATATAATATTACATCATATTTACATAAATAGAAGTACTAAAAGATTATGTCAAGTTAAATAGAGGCCTCCCTGAGCAGCCCACACACTGAATTACCAACACAATTGCATCAATTATATAAAAACAAATTCCTCATTACTTTGGATTATAAGTACTAAAAGAATATGTCAAGTTAAATAGTGGCCTCCCTGAGCAGCCCACACCTCTGAATTACCAACACAATTCCATCAATTATATAAAAACAAATTCCTCATTACTTAGGATGTTTTTAATGAGCTACATGAGCATGAATATCACCAATGCCCTCACTATTTATGTTCTTATTTTTTGGTAAGGTATTTATGTTCTTAATATTTGATGCAAAAAGTAAGGTGATAGTAAGAAATGAGGAATACAGCTCATAGCAAGTACCTCTTCCTTCTTGTCTTTCTTGCCTCCGGTAAAGAACTTGTAACCTCCAAAGAAGAGTAAGCCCCAGCCAGATAAAGAGACAATCACAAACTGCAAAAAAATAAATCCACCCACGAAAGTTGGATGATAACGATTTCTGATATATACTTCAGAAATGTAAGAAACCTCAAACAACATACTAATACAACCTAACAAAAGAGTAGAAAAAGAGGGAGAGGAAACAGAATTGAAATGACCAAGACAACATTAAGATCACCAAATTTTAATTTAGACGATGTTACAGAATTAAAAAAAGAGACACAAAACTGAACTAAAACATAGTTCAAATTTTTAAACTAAAAAAAAAAATCAGTAGGTAATTGTACATTTTACCTTACCTATTAATACCTTTCTACTGCCAAAATTTGGATGATGAATAGTTATCATGTTGAAAGCAATCAAGGACTTGACTATGACAAGCCCCAAAAGAAGTCAATCATAACAATAAAAACCAGACCAAATTGCTTACCTACTTGAATTATGAATTTCCCAATATCTTCAGCCCAAGAAAATCATAATTAGAATTTCAGGCTTAAAATTTAAACTGGAAAGAAATAGTATGGCACCACAGCCATAAAAATGACAAATAAAATAGCAGGTGACAAAATTTGGAGCTTAGTCATGTGGAAAGGGAAAACACTCCAACATCATCATCTTGATGGAAAACTACAAAAAAATATATGCTATTATTGATATAGGATGAAAATTTGGCCTGTTAAAAGCAAGAATAAGACTCACATGCTCTTCTTTCCATTTAGATGGGCTCATTGGGTCCTGCCAAAAGTTAACCTTTTGGGGTCCGTGATGATCTGCGTCAAAGAAATATAAAAGTTCATGATTCAAAAGGGTTAGGAATATTTTAGAGGCAATAAGATTGCAGTTAATCAAATTCATAATTTATCAGCATTGTCAGTGAAGTAAGACCATCTCACCAGATATGGATTTTTCTCAGTTAAAAGGATTTTAAAGAGTGGCATGCTCCATAAAAAGGAAGTACATAGCAAAGAGAAGAAATATTGAGAAAGTAGGTATTTTGACTACTTAAAAACCATCAGGAAAACACCATATATGAAAAAAGGGTGATAAGAGATCATGAAAATCAATAACACAGCCACCATTCAAGATTTGAAGATTTTTACAATCATGAATATGTAGTAATTCTTTTTTCCTTTTGAATGATGTGAAAGACCTTGTTGAAAAGAAACAAAAAATCATGCCAAAAGGAGACTCTTAAGGCTAATGAGTCCATTTTCTACCACCGTAATTAAACATTATATTCAATTCATTTATTTATTTACAAAAAAATTTATTGCAGATAAAAAGCATAACCTATAAAGATTCATGAGAAATGCAACCCCTCCACTAACATAACATCAACTAAAAAGAGACCCAAACAGAACTACTCTCCCTTGAGTCTCCAACTATTCAAAATTCAAACACAATAGTCCCAATCAAAAACCCAATTGCGGAATGGGTATGAGAAACCCAGGTAAACAGTTTAGCTAGAATCTTCTCTTGGTTAAGGTCACCCATTACCCTCTTTATAAATATTGACATTGTTAATGGAACTGAAGACTCTTGCTAGACCCTACAACAGGCTGTCACCTGTGATCATCTTACGGGTTATTTTAACAGCAGGAAGACCCAGTTAAAATATATCCCTTCTGGCATTGGAGGCTTTCAGAGTGTTTATGCGGAGAATCCAAGAATAAACATTTGGTATTTTAAATCCAAACCTTCATCATGCCTCTCTTTAGAACATGATCAGCTAGTCGTGTTCCCCTTCAAATCATGTTTTTGCCCACTCTCAAATAGTTATTGCTTTCCTCGTCTAGATTGTGATCGAATTTATGAAGTCAGCAGACTTTTCGTGAATTTGTCAGCTAGTTGATCAGTGGATAAGACACACTTGATGCATAGAGAACCATCAGCTATCAATCACGAACAAAATGATAGTCAACTTCCATGTGTTTCATCCAACCATGAAACACCAGGTTAGGAACCATCTGCTAAGCAATGATAATATCACAATGTAATAGTAAGGGAAGTTGTATAGAACAAAATCGCCAAGCAGATAGTTGAGCCATAAATTCTCAGACGTAGTAATGATAAGAGATTTGTACTTAGCACCATAGTTACCAAAGCGAGAAGTAAAAGTAAGAAACAATGTGACAGAAAAAAAGCATGAAGCAAGGCTCAATACATCCTTGGGGAAGCAAGTAAAGTACAATTTAAAGCAATTCAAACCATTTAAAAAATATTATGAAATAACTAGGAAACGAAATGAAAATAATAGGTTAATACATGATTACTAATAGAAAGTAATTAAGTCTACAACCAAAGAAAAACTACAATACAATAAAGTAATAAACAAAACTAAGGAAAAACTATACGATGCAAGTAAAAAAGAATCATGAGTTGTAAATCAAGATGCAAACCAATTTTGTTATTAGTATGGCCAGCCATACCTTAGGTTTTATCTTTCCTTTTTTATAGATAAAGTAAGAGCTTTATTGAAAAAAAGAAGAGGCAGGGGGAGTACAACTCAAGCAAAGGCCAATATGATTTTTGTAGATAAATAAGCATCTTAGAGTCAGACCATAGAAGACCTTGTATAAAAACCATTGGATTTATATCTTTATTATTGGATTGGAATAAAATAATACAAACAACAAAGTCAAAACTTTTTTGGGGCTATAAAGTCAATACTAAATCTCATAGAAAATATTTTGTTCAATGGCAATATCATAGGGTTTATTTATAAAAAAAATATAATTTCACTTCCTAGTCGAATCTCCAAATTTTCCACTCGCTTATCCAAATGCTTCTGTTTACTTCCCTAAATGCTTCCACTCACTTCCCTAGTCACTTCATCATGCTTTTTACACGCTTCCCACTATTTGGAGAAGCTGAAATGAATTGACTTCCCAAATGAGCTTCCCAGGAAGTGAATTTTCCATCTTGTACCAAGCTTCCTTGCAAGTATTTTATGCGAGGCAGCCCCCTATGACAAGGTTAGGGCCAAGGAAAACACAAAAGCCAGTTGTAGAGGCAATTAAGATCATGATATCAGAATAACTAATTCCTTTATTTCCATGGAATCATGAAAACTAGGTTTTCTACACGTAATATGTTTTTCATTGATATTCTTGACATTCTAAAGAAAAATCAATGCCCTTTTTTTTGTGGAAGACATGGTAATATGTCGTTAGTATAATGCACAAGGGATGAAGTTTGAAGACTGATACGATCAGGCCACTATGGGAAGCTTTGGAGAAAAGGTACTTTGTGGTGGATTGGAAGTCGTTTGAAATTGAGAGGTATGACGGAATCTTCATGGTTGTAGAAAAAGGGAAAGGGAAGCCTCATATGATTATGTTTCCGGTCAAGGTGCTGGACCAGGTTTCAGTGTTCATGGGGAAGGCCTGTGACAATGGTGAGACTGAAATGCAGGACACAATTCGGTTCAAGGGAGGATCGCTATTTCTCTCCAGGAGGTCCAATGACTGGGGAAGGTTTATTCGGATTTGTGAACGGAAACCAAAAGAACAGAACCCTTTCATGATCATCCCAGAAGGGGAGCTGTTATCAGGCTGGAAAAGTTTTGACGAAGTTATTTGGCAGATGTAGGGGGCTACTTTTCATGATTCAAAATTAACCAGTTTGATGTAGTAGGTGTAGGTGTCCCAGCTGAGCATCCCAAACCCCAATGGGTTCGTCATCTGGAGTTAAATGTACGGAATAACACTGTTGTGTGCAACATCTGGGGGGTCAATGTATCCTAGAAAGCAATTGGTATGGTGGTCACCAATAGGTTCAGAGGCCCATCAGCGGAACATTTCAGATTGTGACCATTAGGATTCCCCTCAAACAGAACACTGATAGCAGTGAATAGCTGTGAGGCACTCACAAGCATCCTGGTGAGTGGCCACATACGTGCAGGAAAGGGGATCATGACTTTCAACCATGGACTAAACAAACTTCTGTCCTTCCCCCTTAAGCTATTTGTGGTGATCGTTGGGTGCAAATATGGGGCCTCCCCTTGTCTGATTGAAAGATGGAGAGTTTCCAAGAGATTGGAAGATGCTGTGGGGACCTTTTGGAAGTGGATGCAAGATCTGTATCCAGGGAAATCATTTCAGCTTATAGAATGAAAATGGGGGCGGAATCGATTGCTAATATCACGAAATTAATCAGTTGTAGATCCGGCAATGAGATTTTTTTGCTCATGGTTTAGGTCAAGCATCCCGTCTGGAGGTCTCAAGGGGATGTTGATTTTTCTTCGAAGGAATCTGGTCATGAGGTTAGGGATGACTATGGTGCTCAATCTTAGCCATTGGGGAACCATATTGTGAGCCATCTGATTAATGGAAGCATGACCGTGGGATCTTCTGTTGATCATGCGGTTTGGATTTTCCCTACTAAAAGGGGCGGGAATGGAATTGTGGGTGAAAAATCGGGAATTCAATTTTCAAATTTCAAATCCAACCGGTGTATTTATCCGTTGAATCAAAATAACCAAATAAGGGTTGGTGATCGCAAGACAAGTGGATCTAATTGGGGTGTGGCAGATCAAAAATATGGGTAATAGGCCGCCCGAGTAAAGCTACAAGTTATCCTAAAAATGTTTGTGCTCCGACGCATCGGATCTTAAATAAGCTTATCCGGTCCATTTATATCAAATAGGATACGGATATATATTGATCCATTCTGTTAAATATATGTTTCGTCTAAATATAAAAATATATAGAATATTATATAGCCTAACAACTAAAACCCTAAAAATATATAAACTCTTTACTTAATAATTGTTCTCTCTCGGTCCGTGGTGGCACCCACAAGCACTACCACAACTATGTCGCAACGAAGGAAGTTCACACCCACAACATACGAGAAGAGATGGTGTTTTGCTCCATCCGATATCTTTGCTAGTACATATGGCATCGAAGATTTTGGCGAGGATAAACATGGGTTAGGGTAGACCGCACTAGCAATGGTGACGACATCTATGAAATTGCCTTTTTTCAAGATATCCAAAATCCAGTCCAAAATCCGAATTATTTAAGGGGTTAGGATACGGATATGGTTTTACAATATCTGTTAGATTTAGGATAGGATATGGATATGTTCATATCTGTTCCAAATCTGGTCCGTTTGCAACCCTACACCCAAGGCTCCACCCCGCAGTTACCCCACTGAATCAGTCTCTAAACTGTGTAGGGTGAACCGACCAAGTTAAGTGAGTAATGACTTTATTCACAAGGGGGAGCGCACTAGGTCAATTAATCAATTAGAAGGTTATGCAAAAAGGGAAACGTTCTATTCGATTGGGGATAATGGTCATTCAGCTTATTCGATGCTCGTAGATAAGGGGATGGTATCTGGTGATGGAAGGAATGGTCCGAATGGCGAGGATTTATTGGCTGAACATGATGATTTGAAGATCAATGAGCCTTATTGTGAACATTCGTCGGATTTCGTCAATGGAAATCGTGTGGAGGTAGAACCAATTTCTTCTTCTCCAACATCCAGATCTTACGGAAAATCTAATTGCATATCCGATAGGGTATTTGGTGGTTCTAGCAGTAAGGGCATGTCTGTTGGTGGTGAATTAATGATCATTGGCTCTGAGGGGGAGGAGTTTGCTACACCTGATATCTCCCCTATGTTTCCTGCTGGTGTTAGGTTGACTTCTTCTCAAGCAGAACCTCCCTTTGATTCCTCTAAAACTATCAGTGATCCTCTGGGATCGGGGGAACTAGGTTATAGTAGGAACCAAAATGAGAGATGGTTGGATGAGATTAATTCTAACGATGACTTTGTCACAAAGGATGACCTGGATGATCGTGGGGAGCTGGAAGTGGACCTAGTTGACTTCTTTACTTTAGGTTAAACAACTAGTTTAGTGGACTATGAAGACTCCCCTTCGGAAAATTTGTTTGAGCCAACTCTGGATGAGGAGTTATCTTCTACTCTGGTTGGCAAGGATCGTGGTGGCAATGTGTTGAATACCTTAGTCAATGTGAAGACGCTTCTGCCCCGAGGGGATCAAATCCAATCGCATGCTTTTGAGGGTCAAGGTATTATTTCGATTCCTTCTTGTAATCAGAATTCTTTGCTTCCTAACACTCCTATGCTTTGCGTCTGGGTCCTGCTTTGCGTCTTCTTTGAATACAGGCCCCATCCTTGAGTCTTCTTAGACTATGGTTGCGAATATGGAATGCCAAAATTGTTCAATGGGTGGTCAGGAGGAAAATGAGACTAAGGTTGAGAACGTCGGAAATAGGGAAGGGGGTGCTTGGGAAAAGAACATTGATCAAACTGTAGAAACGATGGGGCTGAAAGTTGTTAACAAGAAAGCAAAGGTGGTTTGTATTTCTGATTATATGAGGAATGAAGAATGTAGCAAAAACAACATTGGCAAAAAAGGAAAGGGGGCACAGGAATTGAGAAATTTGGAATGGTATATGAATGATAACGGAGCTGGTGCTGGTTGTTCTAATATGGCCAAGAGAGCCATTAGGGCAAGAACAAAGTTGATTCGTGAAGATTATATCCTGAAATTTTAGAGGGTTGGGAGGAGTTGTGAAAAGAAGGTTGGTTCATAAATGCATGGCTAAATATCAGTCGAATTTGATTCTTCTTCAAGAAACCAAGAAAGAAGTTATGGTTGATAAGCTTATAAAGAGTGCAGTGGGCTCCTGTACATTAAAGTAAATTGTCTTGCCTGCAGTTGGAACTGCAGGGGGTATTCTTTTAGCTTGGAATCCATTTGCGATTAAAGTATTAGATGAAAGAATGGGGTTTATTTCCATTGAGGTAGAAGATATGATGTTAGGGGCAATGTGGCTTTTTACCAGGGTTTATGGTCCTTGTCTGAAAAATAGAAGTGAATTTTGGGAAGAACTTTTCAAAATTAGAAGATCTTGGATGGGTCTGTGGGTAATTAGCAGTGACTTTAATGTGATCTAAAAAAATTTCAACTAGGAGGTTGACTAGAAGTATGAAGGATTTTGAGAATTCTATTCATCAACATTGTCTCTGTGATAGCCCTTTGGTTAATGGAAGATTAACCTAGACTAATAGTCAAAATCCCCCTACATTGAGTCGGTTGGATAGCTTCTTTGTGTCATCTTGCTGGGAGGATCTATATCCTATGTTTACTCAGGAAGCCATTCCTAAGATTGTTTCGAACCATTGGCCGGTTCTTTTATCCACATCAAAGACGAAGTTCAATCCACCGTTTCGATTCGAGAATATGTGGACCCTTCATCATTTGTTTAAGGATTGTATTCAAGGGTGGTAGAATGAATTTGATGTGGGAGGATGGAAAGGGTTTCGGTTTATAAAAAACCTCCAGTATGTGAAGAAGAAGCTCTTAGTTTGGAACAAAGTTACATTTGGGCACATCAAGGATAATAAGAATAGGATCTGGGAGGTGGTTAATTTGATTAACCGCCGAGTGGAGGAAGAAGGGTTCTTTGATGACGATTTAGCTCTTAAAAAACAAGCGCTTTTGGGGGATTTGGAGATCCTTTTGAGGGGGAGGAGATGTCTTAGAAGCAAAAAGCCAAATGTAAATGTCTTGAGGAGGGGAATAAAAATACTAACTTTTTTC
>JAOXJP010040880.1:0-16406 GCA_025762735.1 Platanus orientalis
GATATGCCCTCCCCCTGACAGGGTGCAAAGAGGACCAAAGATAAGAGGAGCGGATACAAACCACTCTCGTAATGTAATCATTTCATTTGAGTTTCCCAAGGCTTTTGTAGCCACAATGGGATGGTTTGAAATGAACTCATTCATATTTTTTCAGGTTTGTACTTGATAACATTGAGCATTTCATTTTATAGAAAAACCTAAAATGACTTCATTTCTAATTATAGTTAACAAATTAGTATAAATTTGAATTATTTCATTACTAACCATCACCTCATGGTTACAAATGACTTGAGAAACTCAAATGAAATGATTACATTACAGGTGGCTGCCAAACAGGCTATAATAATATAGAAAATTTGGCCATAGAATATCCATCACCAAGTTTTGCAAATTAGATTCACAAAGCTTCTTAGATTTGATAAATGAAGTTGGGTAAGTTCAGCCAAGTCATTTTCAGTGTAAGTTTTGGTTTTGGATTGATATGGATAAGATTATTGGCATGGCTTGCTTATCAATATTCAAGGAAGTGGATAGAGATGTCATTTCTAGTCTACCATTTTACTTTATGGATTGGTTGAATTTCCTTTTATTTTTATTTTTTTTGTTTCATTAGACAAAGTGCGTCTTTCAGATGATGGACATTCATTAGCTTTTTTTGTCCAAAAATAAATTACAAATGACTTAATGGGAACAATGCATAAATTAAATGTCCTTGTCAATAAAATATTATTTGACCCAAAATTGTTTGTGACCCTTTTTATCATGCCATGGGCTAACACAGTGGTGTGTATGGGGTTAAAAATGTTAAAAAAGTACTCAGTTCAAAAAGTAGGTTTCCAGAAAGAGTTACCAAATTCAAAAACACATCAATTGAAAGTCTGTGGTGTGATCACACAATTTTGGCCACAAAACATTTTTTTTTTCCAAATTTATCTTCCTTCAACGATGAGAAATACTAAGCTAGGGGTGACTACTCCTTTATATACCTAAATTCAAAAACAATATGTAACTAGTGCAACTTAGATCTTTTTTCTGTATGAAGTGCAACATGGAGCAGTATGTGATTTCTTATACGATATTTTTTCTAAGAAAATCAAGACAACAAAATTATAAGGTCTTGTATGGTTTCTTATATTTTATTAGGACATGTTTTATTTGTTAATTGTTGGTTTAAAAAAGATAGGGTTTTTTTCTTTTTTTAGAATGTCAGGATTGTTATTTGGGTTAAGAAAGAAAATTTCCAGAAATTGACATTTTTTTGGGTTAAAAAGAGAAATTTGTAATTTGTAAGGTTTTGTGTAGTATGGATTCCATATGTTATAAACTTTTTACACATGCGATTGACAAGATTTTTGATGCGTTGTATAATAGATTTTCAAGGGATATAATTGTTGTTTCAAGAAGAAGTTTCAAATTTGATCAATATCAAGAAAAAAATCTCCCTCAAAGATGTCATACATAAATAATTTCAGATGATTTTTCACAAATTTCTTTAGATCTGTTTAGGAATTTTTTTTATTTTTTTAAGGTTTTTAGTTTATAAATAAGAAATGTAATTGAGAACTATTAATTGATTAAGTTGTTGAATGAAATTTTGAGTTATTGAGATTTTTTTTTACCCTAATTCTTCGTATTTTCCTTTGTGAAAATAAACAAGTCTCATTGTTCCTTATATTTTCTTTTGTGAGAAAATCAATAGGTTTGTGAAGGTTGTGTTCAATTGATTAACTGGATCATCCCTTAGTGTCGGTTGTATCAATTGGTATTAGAGTTATGTTCATTCCTATTCCATGTCATTTAGGAGATATGCTAGTGCTCACAAAGTTCCATTAGATGATGTGTACAAGTGTTATGATGTAGCATGATTGGTTCAATAAATCGAGGTGCTGAACTAATAAAGTATTGATGATAATCTAGATAATCCCTTTGCTAAGTATGGATCAAGGAAGAAGCCAACATTTGAAAATCTTAGAAAATATCACGATTCTAGCAATGAGAGTCTGGGTCAATGATTGAGATCCCCAAATTTTATAAGAGCTTACAACTGAAAGAGTTTCTTGATTTGATTTTTACTAAAAAAAAGAAGAAAAAAAGATTTTAAAAAAGAAATTTCTTAAAAGTGCTCCTTGCAAAGAACATCTAAAATTGATTGTGATTCCATATTTTGGGATTCAGAAGATTTAGGTATAAAGTCTTCAGTTTAACCTATTTATGATAATCTTGTATATGATGATGGAGATACTATTTTTTGATAAACCTATAGACGACGATGATGATGGTGGTATTATCTTTTTTTTAGGTAAGTAAATAATTTTATTGATCACAAAAAAGAATTATGATCTGGAATATATATATTTAAAGGCATCTCTCTCGATTGCATCTCTTTGATTTGTAGGGAAATCCAAGGGATATAAGATAATTTCACCCAAGTCATTGACCAATGAAGTTAAGATATCTACAGGCTGGTTTGCTTCTCTCCTAACATGTTGTATATTATATTCTTCATAGTGATCAAATAACGAAGTTATTTTACTTGTGAGACACATCATCTTCCATAGAATACAACATTTAGAAGAAATAATGTTAACAACAACTTTTGAATCCATAATAATTTGAATCTTCTTACATTCATTTTGGATTGCCAAGTTCAACCTTCTATAAATACCAAATAACTCAATCCCAACCACCTAGTCCATTTCAGCCATACTAGCAAAAGTAAACATAGCCTCCCAATTCTCATTTCTTAAAATGTCCCCATATCTAGCTCTAGAATTTGATAGTGATCCATCAGAAGATAAGGACCACCACCTGAATCCAGGAATCAACCATGAACAAGTCTTCACCTGCAATGGAATCTCATCCTCCTTAACACTCCAATTAATAAGGATATGCTTAAAAATTAGATTCTCTAGCCCATTATCCTTCATAGTTTGAATCTTAGCCCTCACTTAAAATTTAATGATTTCAAGAATCTTCTCTTTAAGACTACTTTTGTTCTCAAATCTCCTAGCATTTTTTTTCTCATAATATAATAGAGACAAACATTAAACACGTCTGGTAATCTGAGAAGCAACATCCTTCCTTTTATAATTTTTTTTAATCTAATTGCATTCAGATAGGGAAGTGTGAATTCTTCTTTGAAAAGGGGTCAATGTCTTTACCAATTTCAACCATAAATACTTTGTATATTCACACTAAAAATAAAGATGGTCTAAATCTTCACTATTGTTCCAACAAAACATACACTATGACATAGACAAAATCTTCAATCTACACAAGAGACTTTAAGTGGGTAATCTTTGTGTTATAATCCTCTAAATCACAAAGTTATGTTTTGGCATGTTATTTGGGAATCAAACATTATGCCATTGAACTTTAGGGGCAGACTTCCTCAACATTAACTAAGCAAACTTTGAAGTGAATTCACCTGTAGAATTTTCAATCCAAATAACTCAGTCATGATCTGTAGGATACAATGATGTATTTTATAAACCTATATATGATGATGATATATTTGATGGATTATCAGGGATGAAGGCTGTCTTTGACATGCAATCTCAAACACAACGATTTTGATCTCAAGTACAAATCAATAGATTGCAATCAGGTTGATCATGTGATCAAATTGTGTCATTCATTTGGCTACAATAATCTGATAATGTAATCCATAGATTGGAATAGTGAGTTAGCATTTGCATGTGATCTAGTAGTGAGTTAGCATTTGGTATTGCTAAAAGAACATAGGCCAACAGGAGAATAATAATAGAAAGTGAAGTGAACCGTGGTTGTCGTTGCCAAAACCATGCTAAGCTATCACTAATCCCACTTTCTAGTAAGTGTTGCACAAGATCCCGAACCAACCTCATGGCCTTTCTTCCATTGGGTCTCAGTCATTTAAGACATTGAGCAACCCATTTATGTTTCATCTTGCATGAAAAAAATGCTTGTGCTTGGCCCCCTTCATTAACGGTAAAGGCCATGAAAATAAATATAGAAAAAGAGAAGAGGAAAGAGAGAAGTGCATCCAAATTATAACCAAACCTACAAAAATAAAGTCAAGTTTATTCGACCACACATACAAGCCAAACTTATTGAATTTCTAGAAGAAAAAAAAAACACATGACATAGTAGAGTATGAAAGAACAAAAACCATGCAAAACAAAGATTTAACTCATAAAATTTAAAAAAAAATGTATGAAAGCAATCAGACTTGACAAAATTCATAAATGTCGGACAACATTACTTAAAATCAATGAAAAGAATCAGAAAAAAGACCGAGATCAAGACATGACAAACAAAAAGAGAAAACTTGCAAGTAAGATGAACACTCAAAAATGAATCTAAAGGAAGGAATGCATGAGTCAATTTATACAAACCTCGAATGAAAAATGAGCAACAGAAGTCTCATCTACCATTGTCGTTAATCTAAAAAAAAAAAGAGGCTAAAGGAGATAGATTTACTAAAATTTTATTTGTCTCTCTCTATCTCTCTCTACACACCCATAAGATCTTGGTCTGTGAAGTACCTTAGCATAAACACAACCATGCCCAGGGTAATGGGAAGTGATATCAGGTAAAACACCCACATCTGTGTGTGTGTGTGACTGCAGCAAAGATTCCCTCATATATGAACAACAAAGAGTGTTAAATGCGATTTAAGTTACTTAGCACATTTTTTAGTTTCGATCACGATTCTTATGATAGAGATCGAGCTTCTGAATGAGATCTAAAACAAGTCTTAAATATGAACTCGATAAGAAGATCATAACTGAGATCGTTTACCAAACACATAGATTTTATATTCAAATCGTGATCTAAGTCCAGATCATGATCTGAGATCATATGCCAAAGACAGCTGAAGTGTTAGGTTTCTGTTAAATACAATGATCAATTTCTAGTGATGAAGAATTTGTTGTTTGTCAAGTATGAAGATGTGTTCATCGTTAGGTATTTTATTTGTATTGTCAATTTCCATTCCAAAACTTGTAAGTATATTATGTGTAGTGTTGTCCTTGTATTGGACATGTAATTGTAAGTCTATGTAAGTCCAAGTTGGTCAAAGCTTCAAGAAGAACTCAAGTTCGAAAAAACCACAAACATCAAGAGACAAACTATATTAAAGATTTCAAGAAGTCTCAAGCTCCCAAGACATGCAGCTTCAAAATGCCAACAAGTGAACTCCAAAGTTAAATCCAAAGGTAAAAATGTTGGTTAGTGGTAATGGGGTGTTTGGGTATGGACCTAAACTTAGATGGACTTAGAATGACTTAAAAATGGATCACCTAAAACTATAAAATGTCTCATAAAAATTGGACCAATGATGGACTAAATTGGTAAAAATGAAGTGAAATAAAAATGTGTTAAAAAGGAAAAATGACCCAACTTAATGGTTATAACTTTTGATTCAAATGTCTGCTCGGGGCTTATAAATACTCAAAATGAGTGGCTTTTATCTCTTATTTTAGATTCTCATAATGACTATTTTCCGTTTTATAGATCCATTAGAGGATCCTTTGGGTTAGTTTTTCAAATTTAAAAATAGGGGACAAAATCCCAATGATTTAACAACTTGGTGAATGATTCTATAGTAAAACTCTCTTGAAATCAAGCCAAAAGAGTAAGTTTTGTGCCAAACTAGTAAAATTCTCATGACTTTGGAACTATGATTATTGTTAAACCTTGTTAAGGTCTATAAGTTAGTTTCTTAAACCTTATAGTTAAACCTTTGGAAGCTAAATTGTGGGTTTCTATAGTTACGTTAGCTAACAAAGAGGCAACCTGCAACAAAAAAAATTTCAACATTTCAATTGAAGCTCGCAGCTTTCGTTGGAGTCATCGGAGGTGGATTCACACCACTTGCCGGAGCCAAGTATAACTTAATCCATCAGAGTCACTGGATGGAGCATGCCAATCAGAGCCACTAAGAGTTGTAGACACAAATTTCGTGCGTAAATCCGTAACATAAAATAAATGTAACAAATTCAATAAATAAATATTTTTAATAGAGAATGTATACAACTCTTTGATTTTTTCACTTTTTTACCAAAAGAGTAAACCTCTTATTCTTTGTCGACAGAATCCAAGGGCCTGACGGCGTGTTTCTTGAATTCAGGTATTGATGATGCTTGACTATAGGGTAATCACTTCTCTTCGTGGCTTCACGCTTGATCCGAAAAAGAGAGAAATACCGTGAATCTAGCTCTTAGGGCCGGATTTATGACGTAGTTCTAAGATGCAAGAAGTCTTCTCTCCAGCAATAAACTGTTGTTGATGGAGAGATTGGAAAATATGTCTTGAGTCTTCAAGCCTTTGGAGAGCTCTGGAGATGCTTTGAGAGTCTTCTCTCTAGAGCTTCTTGCTTAAAGTCTTTAGCCAGAAGGTCCCTTCTTTATGTAAGAAAGGGGTATTTATAGACTTAGGGTTAAAATCTTGTTAAACCTTTGATTGGGTGTTGATTAGATGCTCTTACTCATTTTAGTCTAAAAGAGTGATTGCACATTCCTTGTTTGGAGAGAAGTGAGATTTATAAAATTATTTGTATTCCATGAGTGTCATAACCTTCCTTATTTACCCAAGAGAATCTAGATTTGATTTTATTCAAATCTTTCTCATTTGGGGCCCATGCAAGCTGTTTGGGCTGGTTAATGGGCTTAAGACTGGTGGACTTAATAGTCTTATGAGTCATTGTATGGAAACCCGGACCAGACCTAATAAACTTGTCTATGTACTTGGGCTTTCTTTATGAGTGTGAAGCCCATATATGGCTTTTGGATATTTTGTGAGGGTGTAAATCCCTATTTGTAATTTGTACAAATTTTGAATGTCTACAAGAGTATACTTACAAGGAAGTGGATTATCAAGAACTTGTAAGTGAATCTTTAGGTTTATTAATTTTCTTATAATAGTTTAGGATAACAATTAATAAAAATTAAATAAGCTCAGGGGAGCCGGTTGGATAATGGAGGTAAATCCGAGTGTCAAACCGCTTTTAATCTCTGTGTTCTTGTGTGATGTTTGCATCTTGTCTTGTCTCTATTTTGTGCTCAATTTATTTATGCAATTTTTTAAACACTTTAAACAAGTGATTCTAACTAAGATTAAGAGAATTAACTAATTTAAACAACTATAGGGAATTTATCAGCTCGTCTCCCGCTCTACTATAGCTCACACTATAGTGCATGAGAGAGTGTTGTGATATATGATAAATTCATAGTATATTTGATTCTACTGTACTCTTAAGTAAAATCTAATTAAATCACAAGTGTTTTTTTAATAGTCAAATAAATTTAAAAAGAGTTGGCTAAGATCCTATTCACCCCCCCTAGAATCATATTTTGGAATTTCATTCATGTATTTCCCATCACTTCCCAAATAGAATTCTTTCTACAATGTCCTGCTTAGGGATTTGAGTTAGGAAAGTCAAAATTTCAGAGTTCAAGATCAGAAAAATATGGATAAAACTTTGAATATATGATATGTTTAACATCAAGTATTACATTGATCATTTTGATAAACATGCATCAAATTTGAATACAAATTCTTTTTGACATGAGGAAAATGATATAGTGCAACATGTGACAACCTATGATTTCATGCAGAGAAAATCAAGACAAAAAAACATTTATTATAAGGTTTTATATATTTTCTTATATTTTATTGGAAAACATTTTTATTTTTTAATTGTTGGTTTTGGTAGGAGTGAGTTTTTTAGAATATTAGAATTGTTATTTGAGATAAAAAATGAAATTCACAAAAATTCGTAATTTTTAAGGTTTATGTAGTGTGGCTTCCAAATGTTCGATTGAAGAGATTTTTTATGCATTAGATAGAAGAGTTCAAGGGCTACAATTGTTATTTCATTAAGAAGTTTAAAATGTGATCGATATTAAGGCAAAAACTCGTTTAAAGATGTTAGACATGATAGGAAAGATTTTCAGACGATTTTTGCACAAATTTATTTAGGACTTTTCTATTTTTGGGTCTTTAGTCTATAAATAAGTAGCGTAATGGAGAATTATTAATTGATTGAGTCATTAAGATTTTTCTCTATATTAATTCTTGATATTTTCCTTTGTAATTAAAAATCTACAAGTCTCATTATTCATTGTATTTTATCTTGCGAAAAATAGGTTTGTTAAGGTTGTGTTCAATTGGTTAGTTGGATCATCCCTTAATGGTAACTGCATCAGTTGGTATTAGAGCTAAGTTCATTTCTACACCATGCCATTAAAGAGATATGCTGATGCTGACAAAGTTTTTGCTAGATGATTTGTACGAGTGTGAAAATGTTGCATGATTGGCTTAGGTGTTGAACTAGCAAAGGGTCGCCATACAAATTGTGGTAATTGTAGTTCAATATTAGAATCAATCACTAAATCCATGTTTCATGGAGGAGGATACTGATTATGATATTGAAAACACCTTCATTGGGTATGGACCAAAGAGGATGTCAATTGTTGAAAACCCTATAAAATATCAAGATTTTAGGTGATAGGAGTCTGAGTTGATGATTGAGATCCCTACATTCCATAGGAGTTTAGAGCTAGAATAATTCCTTAATTCGGTCTTTTCTAAAGAAGAGGAAAAAGTTTTTGAAAAACAATTTCTTATAAGTGCTCATTGTCGAGAATCATCTAAAATTGAATGTGATTTCATATATTTGAGATTTAGAAGATTCAGGTACAAAGTCTTCATCTTTACCTATTTATGATAATCTTGTACATGTTGATAATGGTATTATCTTTGATAAACCTATAAATAATGATGGTGTTATCTATGATAAGCTTATATAGGATGATGATTTATTTGATGAATTATCAGAGATGATGTGTGATATTTCTGTTAAATACAATGATCAGTTGCCAGTGATAAAAAAATTCGTTGTTTGTTAAATATGAAGATGTGTTCATGTCTATCCTATCACTTCACAAAAATAATGTTTTCTTACAATGATTTGTTTAGGGATTTAAATGAGAAGAAGTTAGATTCTAAGAATTCAAGATCAGAATAAACATGGATACAACTTTGAATATATGATGTGTTTAACATCAAATATTGCATTGATTGTTTTGATGAAGATACATCGAATTCAAAGATGAATTCTTTCTGACATGAGGATAATGATTCAATGTGACACGTGGCAACCTATGATTTTATGCATGATATTTTTCAATGAAAAATAAGACAAAAAAGTTATTATACAGTTTTATATGGCTTCTTATATTTTAATTGGAAATATTTTTATTTGTTAAGTGTTGGTTTTTGTTAGAGAGATTTTTTTAGAATATTAAAATTCTTATTTTGGGTAAAATGGAAATTCATAATTTTTAAGGTTTTGTGAAGTGTGACTTCTAGATAATATAAATTTTCATATAGGTTTTTTATTGGTAAGATTTTTGATGCATTGGATGGACGGCTTCAAGGGCTACAATTGTTATTTCATGAAAAAGTTTAAAATTCTATCGATATCAGGATAAAAATCTCGCTCAAAGATGTCACACGTGATTGGAGATTAATTTCAAATGATTTTTGTATGAATTTCTTTATATTTATTTAGAATATTTTTGGGTTCTTTAGTTTATAAATAAGCAATATAATGGAGAATTATTAATTTATGAAATTATTGAATAAAATTTTGAGTTATTGAGATTTTCTTTTGCCTTAATTCTTAGATTTTCAAAATCAACTAGTCTCATTATTCATTTTATTTTTTTCTTGTGAAAATCAATAGGTTTGTGGAAGGTTGTGTTTAATTTGTTAGTTGGATCATCTCTCAACAAGTTCATTCATATACCATGCCATTGAAGAGATGTGTTGGTGGTTGCAAACTTCTGTCGAATGATGTGCATGGGCGTGATGATGTAGCACAATTGGCTTAATAAATCGAGGTGTTAAACCATCAAAGGGCCACCATTAAAACTACAGTAATTATATAGTGCAATGCTAGAACAATCATAAAATCCATGTTTCGTGAAGGAAAATGATGGCGACGATAATCTAGATAATTCCTTTGTTGAGTATGGACTAAAGAGGAGACCAACAATTGAAAACTGTAGAAAATATTGCAATTCTAGGTGATGGGAGTCTGGGTCAATGATTGAGATCCCCGAATTCCAAGGGAGTTATTGCTAGAATAGTTCTTTAATTTGGTCTTTACTAAAGAAGAGGAAAAAATTTTTGAAAAATAATTTCTTGTAAAAACTCCTTGCAGAAAATTATCTAAAATTGATTTTGATTCTATATTTTGGAATTCAGAAGATTTAGGTACAAAGTCTTCATCTTTACTTATTTATGATAATCTTGTATATAATGATGAATGTACTATCTTTAATAAACCTATAAATGATGGTGATGGTGATGTTATTATCTTTGATAAGCTCATATAGAATGATAATGTATTTGATGGATTATGAAAAATGAACTATTAAATTTTTATCAAATATGATGATTAGTTTCCATTGATAAATAATTCATTGTTTTTCAAGTATGAAGATGTGTTCACATCTATCCCATCACTTCTTTAACATAATGCTTTCTACGATGATCTACTTGGGATTTGAGTGGGATGAAATCAGATTCTAAGAGTTTAAGATCAGAAGAATAAGATACAACTTTGAATATATTAATTATGTGTTTAACATTGAGTATTACATTAATTGTTTTGATGAATATGCATATAATTCAAAGACGAATTCTTTCCAACTTGGGTAGAATGATGCATTGTGACACGTGACAACTTGTGATTTCATATATGATATAGTTTTTTAGAGAAAATCTAGATAGAAAAAATATTTACTATAAGATTTTAAATGGTTTCTAATAATTTGTTAGAAAATATTTTTATTTGTCAAGTGTTGATTTTGGTAGGAGATTTTTTTTAGAATATTAGGATTGTTATTTGGGTTAAAAAGGGAAATTCACAGAAATTTATAATTTGAAAGGTTTTATGCAATATGACTTCCAAATGACATGCTTTTTCACACGGGTGTTTGGTTGAAGATGTTTTTGATGCATTCAATTGAAGACTTCAAGGGCTATAATTGTCTTTTCACAAAATAGTTTCAAATTTGATCGATATTAGGGGAAAAATCTGATAAAAATGTCACATGTGTTTGGAAATGTTTTTAGACTATTTTTACATGCATTTCTTTAGATTTGTTTTATTTTTTTTTGGAGGGGGGTCTTAAGTTTATAAATAAGCAATGTAATAGAGAATCATTATTGATTAAGATTTAATGATATTTTGAGTTATTGAGATTTTTTTTCTACGCTAATTCTTGGCATTTTCCTTTGTAAAAATCAACAAGTTCTATTGTTCATGGTATTTTGTCTTGTGAAAATCAACAAGTTCGTTGGAAGGTTATGTTCAATAGGTTA
This sequence comes from Platanus orientalis, assembly GCA_025762735.1. Lineage (NCBI taxonomy): Eukaryota > Viridiplantae > Streptophyta > Magnoliopsida > Proteales > Platanaceae > Platanus > Platanus orientalis. The sequence continues at coordinate 11,377 of JAOXJP010040880.1, forward strand.
GCTGGATTCATCGCCAAATGCTCAACTGCATAGTTTCTGTGGTAAAAGGAAGTCAACATTTTTATTGTCTGAGACCCTAAATCTCATTGTTTCCAAAGACTTTAGGGTTAAAAAGGAACGGACGTTGCCTGACAAAAAATGGCTATTTGAAGTTGTTTCTTGGGATAGCAATAATATATAGTGTGGCCTTACAACTAGATGATCACTACATAATAAAGGTAAAAGATTCCAATTTACTGATTTCTGCATAGAGGCATACTATTTTCATTTATAAAGTATAGTCCACCATAGTGGTGATGGATTTTGCTCAAGGGTTGTGATTGAAATAGCTTTATTGCCCAATAGCTAAAATTTAAACCCAAGAACAAAAATCAATATCAAAAGTTTTTTCCTAGGACAGGATAAAATAAAGTGAGAGGTTGTATAGTCAAATCGTACACACTATGCAATAGAGGTAAAATATTCCAATCGAATGACTTTTGCATTGTAAAGCAGATTCCTTATTGTGAAAAACATGTGACAAACTGTGTTGGGTGACACATAGCGGAAAAAGGTGAAAAAACGGCCAACACTGAACACATCAAGAGGGTTACCATACACTTTTTCACAATAAGAAATTTGTTTTGTTTGAATTGAGGTATACCATCTTTCATAATTGGAAGAAAGCGAGCTCATGTTTTGTTCTACTCTCACCATCTCATGCTACCATTGCCATGCCCATGAAAACTTTGATCACAAATAGGAACCCCCTTAAGTCCACACATCAAGTCAAATCAAACTTGTTGTATTCTATGAAGGTTTCTATTACTCTTAGTTGGTATTTAGTAAATTTTGAAGTCCTTGATTACCAGGGTAGAAAGAATCTATTCAAGGGAAAAACCTTCCCCCTCATAATCTATTGATTCATCTTATCAGTGACCAATCAGACAACCGAAGAGAGAGTATTTGGTTCAACAGTCTAACTTGGTGCCTGGGGTCTAAGGTGAAGGGGAATCTTGTGCCTATGTGGCATTGGGATGCCTGCATAACCACTTTTACTTCAACATTATTTTATTACATGTAGGGGTGACAATGTTTGACACGAACCCTGAACCCGGCATGAACCCAACATAAAATAAGTAGGTTAGGGTTTACTGTAATTGTGTTTTGGGTTAAATTAGGTCAACCCGCTTTGACATGATTAATTAATGGGTTAGGTCCGGGTTAACCCATATAGTCGTATACCCTTAACTTTACACGACATGAATCTAACCAACCAACACGAATTATCACATAACCCGTGAACCCGACACGAACCCAACACCAAATAAGCGGGTTGACCCGCTTTGACACAACATTACCCCGACCTGCTAACACGAATTGCCATCCCGACCCGCTAATAGCTTGCATGGGACCCACATAAGAGAGATTTGAATAAAATCAAATCTAGATTCTCTTGGGTAAATAAGGAAGGTTATGTCATTCATGGAATACAAATAATTCCATAAATCTCACTTCTCTCTAAACAAGGAATGTGCAATCACTCTTTTAGACTGAAATGGGTAAGAACATCTAATCAACACCCAATCAAGGGTTTGACAAGATTCTAACCCTAAGTCTATGAATACCACCCTTTCACATAAAGAAATGACATTTGGTAAAAGACTTGAAGCATGAAGCTCTAGAGAGAAGAAGACTCCTAAAGCATCTCTAGAGCTCTCCAAAGGCTTGAAGACTCAAGACATACTTTGCAGTCTCCACATCAACAACAGTTCATTGCTAGAGAAAAGAAGACTTCTTGCATCTCAAAGATACACCACATATCCAACCCTGAGAGCAAGATTTGCAGTGTTTCTCTCCTTTTTGGATAAAGTGCGAAGCCCCAAAGAGAAGTGATTCCCCTGTAGTCAAGCATCATCAACACCTGAATCTAAGAAACACGCCTTTAGGCCCTTGGATTCCGTCGACGAAGAATCAAAGGTTTTACTCTTTTGTAAAAGAGTGTAAAATCAAAGAGTTGTGTTCCATTCATTTATTGAATTTGTTACATTTATTTCATGTTACGGATTATGCACGAAATTTGTATCTACACTATTTACTAAGAAAGTTTGAACGAGTTGTTTGATTTTTAGAAGAAAAACTTTAAGGGATGGGCCTCATGCCATCATTTGATATGATCTCAACTAGCACGTCTCTATGACCCAATCTTAACCATCTAATGCTAGAACAAACCTGTTTAGGTGTTCAAGAAGGTAAGATTGAAAAATAATCTATTTTGGTAGTTTTGTTCAATAGTTTAGTCTTCATACGTTACTGTTTTAGAATTTCAATTGTTTTAGATTTAATTAATTAATTTATTTACATCTAATGGATGTTCTCTAAGTGGAAAATCGATTAGATGGACTGGGTTTGACACATGTGGTACACGGGAATGAAGAAGCTAGCTTCCTAGAATTTGGACTATTTGTTTATTTTACTTTGTTAAATTTGAGATTTTGAGGATTTGATTCCTTGGATTTTGGTGCTTACAAATCCAAATGTACTTAGTTTATAGAAACCTTAGTATTGAATATTAGAGTTGAACTTGATGAACTTATGATTTAGGGTTAAGATTTTGAGCTTGTGGAGTTAGGAAATAAGATCTTAAAATTGGGTTATTTTCTTTTGCTGCTTTAAGTATTTAAATTGCTGAAATATGAAGCTGGTAGTGTGGCTTACTCTAGTTCTTGTTCATTTGTTTGATTTAAATTATAGGACTCCTATGCTATATTTATCCCTGCTAATATTTTTCTTGATTGCTTATGAATCTATGCAAAAAGATACGATCCCCTGCTCATCCATTCAACAAGCAGACAGCCTCTTACATACCTTATTTTCCTCTCTCATTCTTGCCAAGCCCCCACACTCCTCTTCATCATCTTCATGTTCTTTTAAAAGCATCATTTCATGTATTCTCATCGTAATCTCATTTGATCCCGTAAACTCTCACAGTACTCTACATATTTGCATATGCTTTGAGTCTCTTTGTTTTCTATAGTTGTTTCTTAAGGTGAGAATTACTTGGTGTATTGTAGTTGAAGGTTTGACATCTCTTGTCTCATGATTTGTAATGGAATAGACTTAAATAAAGCATATGAACTCTTGCGTCCATTTTCAGGTCTCGCTATGGAAGATGGATTCGTCATAGGTTTCTAATAGAATTAAATAAACCATACTTTGGAAGAGAAACATCTATATCTAAATGGTTGTTCCTTAATCAATGATAGAGAAAGCTACATATTCAAATGTTAGTGTTGGGAATCACCATTTGTACAGTTTAAGAAAAAAAGTAATCATTAATATCCAAATGTTTGTTAAGAGAGTTAGATTATAAAGGAGACAAGAAAATTCAATCGAGGAATGTTATAGCTAGACTTTATGAAATCAATAGTTATAATTTTAGGTTGTGATTTTTCGAAGGTTGTAGTTGTGCTTGATTTTGTTGTCTCTTATTTATATGACATAGGTTTAACCAATACTCAACCAAAGCGTACTCTTAGGAGTGCTTTCAATTCTCCTCTATCCATAACTTACCTTTATTCCTATTACAATCTATTCCACCATTGAATCAATCAATTATTCAATCCTCAGTACCTACTTTTGTTAGTCACAACAATCTTCATAGACCATTGGTTTTCCACTTTTGCTACTGTAAACACCTTACAATAGCAACCAAGGCTACCTTCATTATCATCTTTGATAGATCAATTCCATTTATGGATGGGGCTATGCTTGGGTTTATGGTTCCCTCCCAATCACACCACCTCCTGTATTTCACAATTGGCGTTTCATATTGTTCAGCTTGGTGGAATGAGGAGTTGTTTGGAAATGTAAAAGTTGTAGGGATTTCATTGAACGGAGGAATTGATATCAAATCAGAAAATAATGGGATCACACTGCTCTTCACTATGTTGCAACAAGGGATAGTTGAGAAAATTGCCAAAATCTTGATGTGCGCTGCTTTTTTTTTTTTTTTTTGTGGTGTATCAGGAAATAACTGCGATTCCATAAATCAGAGCAAGGCTCATCAATTCCAAAATCTTAAAAAGAGAATTGAATAGCTTGGCCTTACATTGAAGTGACAAAAAAGAATTGTATCTTTTCTCCTTTTGTTTAATTCATTTTAATATATTTATTTTCTTATTTCTCTCTTGTTTTATTTTCAACTTCTATGTGTATTCTTCTTTTTCACATGTTTAAAAATAATATAGAAACATATATAATTACTTAAAAATTATATGTCCTGTGCTTTTATCTTATTCTTTGAATATTCATTTTAATATATATATATATATATATATAATTTTCTTTTTTGATTTATTACCATTCATGTTTGATCCGTGTGCCTTGGTATCTTTTATACTCTCTTTCATTTTCTTATTTTTTGAATATTCTCTCATTTGTGCTCTTTATATTTGTCTGATCAATCATATTGAATGCTTAAGGTATATGATCTTTATAGATGTGTTGCTAACCCCATGTCCATATTATGTGAATCTGATAAGTGAGGGAAGCTCTTTTTAAGTGAGTATGCATTGACTTTGATTCAATTATATACACACATTATGTGGCTAACCTCATATCTTAATGTTTAAATGGTCACATGGGAAATAAGCAAAAGGAACTATCCTAAACTCAACTCTCTGCTTGTAAATAACAGTTGAGATAATTCAATATCCGACAGTAGCAAATTCTAGCAGTAGCAAATATGATGCGTATCAACTCACAGATAGCTCGGTATGTAGTAGATGTAGTCCAATAGAATAAGTATCAATTCAAAATCTGTAAATTAAAGAGATAGAAACAACTTATCTGTTGATGATTAAACACGTATAGAACGTTGTCCTTAAAGTGATATTCACCAGCCTGTCGCTGGTACGGTAGGCTTTATCGGCGATCACCTCCAGAAAACACCAACCTCTCTGTCAAACCCCTCACAGGTTAACAGAGACTCACACGAACAGCTCAGACCAACCTCCAGTGCCAATGGATGAATATATATCAAATTTAAA
>JAOXJP010040890.1:0-16405 GCA_025762735.1 Platanus orientalis
GTATTAGGAAGCTTTTACTTCCCTCCAAAGGAAGCCTTTCTCAGCTCCACAACCATTTGTTTAAAAGAGCTCTATTAACTACACGAATGGATTTAAGACCCAGCCCTCCCTTATTCAATGGCTTACAAATTACTTGCCAGCTCAGCCTATATGTCTTCCCCATCCTTGCTCTGCTTGCTGAAGGAAATCCCTTTGTATTCTCTTTATTATGTTCGAGATCGACTTCGTGGCAGCAAATGGGGAGAGAAAATAAGTTGGAAGGCTTGATAGAACATTCCTTAAGAGCCCCAGCTTGCCTCCTTTTGATAGATACCTCTATTTCCAATTTGAAAGCTTTCTTTTTAATCTTTCAATGACAGGGTTCCATATGGACTTTGAAGGCAACTTCGCCCCGAAAGAAATCCTTAGATAGGTGGTTGGAAGAGCCTCCACCTCGCAGCCACCCATAAGAGAAGACAAGTCTTCCAAATTAGGAACATCCCCCACTGGAAAAATCTTTAATTTTCTTAAATTCACCTTTAACCCTGTTACTGCCTCTAGAATAAGAAAAATGCATCTCAAGCTGCTAAGGGACTTCAGGTCAGCATCCAGAAGAAAAAGAGAGTAATCGGCAAATTGGATAAATGGGACCATTAGGCCTCCTTCCTTAAGTGAGAACCCTTCCAACATACCACAACTTCTACTTTATTTACCATCATGGTAACTCAAGTAGTATATGAATAGGTAAGGAGAGACCAAGTCTCCTTAACTAAGGCCCCTGCTTCCCTTAAAGAATCTTTTAGGAAATCCATTGATCAAAATTGATAAAGAGGGAGAAGAAACATATATATATTCATCCAATTCCTCTACCAATGCCCATTGATCAAAATTGACAAAGAGGGAGAAGAGACAGATATTCATCCAATTCCTCCACCACTATGCAAGAAAGACCAACTAACAGTCATAAGCTTTCTCCATGTCAATTTTGAATATCATTCATGTTTTGCCTGACTTCAATCTAGCATCAATTCACTCACTGACCAAAAGTGAACAATCTGTTATTTTCCTACCCAAGACAAAGGCATTTTGTGATTTTGATATCGCATATAGAAAAACGACCTCTCTAGCAATGGGGGTAAGGCTACGTACATCTTGCCCTCCCTGGACCCCGTGTTAATGGGAGCCTCGTGCACTGGGTCGTCCTTTTATACAGAAAAACAACCTTAAGCTGAAGAGCTAGAATCTTGCAAAGAAGTTTATAGAGGCACCCCACTAAGCTTATTAGCCAAAAATCCTTGATCTCAACAGCCCCATCCTTTTTTGGGATTAGGGAAATGAATGTGGTGCTTAGGCTTTTACACCATGGATCCTTCAAGAAGAATCCTTTTAAGGCTGCTAATGCATCTGACCCCACCACATCCCAACAATCCCTAATGAATTTTATAGGGAATCCATCAGGGTAGGGGTGGCAATGAGCCGAGCTAGCTCGGCTCGTCATGAGCTGAACCTGAGCCTTGTTAAAAGCTCGTAGAGCCGAGCCTGAGCTTTCATTTAAGCTTGTTTAATAAGTGAGCCTGACTAAGCTCAGCTCATTAAAAGCCCAGCTCATTAAGAATTTGTATAAATAAATAAATAAATATATGTAAAGCATCTAATTTATTACTTAAATGAATAAAAAATAGAAAAAGGAATAAAGTATAAGTGTTTTTGCTAAATAATAAAGTATAATTTTTTTGGTAACAATTAAGTTTATGTTTTTTGGTGAAGTATGTATAAAATATAAATTTGAACAACTAATGCTTTCGAAAATTTGTGGTTTCATTCTTCACATTTCCCAATTCCAATCTCCAGCTGGTTTTTCTTATTTAAATACATATCTATATTTAGATTTATAGATGAATATGAAGTAAAGTTAGGATGATTTAGACATATAGAATAGTAACAAAAATAATCTTTATTTTATTATTAAGATACAATCTAATAAAAAATTATATTTACAAACACAAACCCTAAATCTCTTTTTTTATTCCTTTCCATCTTCTTCATCCCACGCCGTCACACAATTCTACTAAGAAGGAAGAGAGAGAGGGTAAACCCCTTTCGACCGGTTAGAGGTGCTGGTGAACACAATGTTTCTTGATAGTGTGTATTAGATAGATTTCTTTTTTTAAATATTGTTTTAATCTATAGATCTCATTCTTGCAAAGATGTCATTAAAGTATAGGCAATTGATGCTCGACATGTTGGATCAGAACTCCTTGGATCATCAGTCTTTGTGCCTCTGCATAGAGGCTTTTGCTACAACCACCGTTGATGACGAAGATGTGATGGAATTTTGCACATATCATTGTGTTGTCAATTATAAAACTTAGATTTCGATCAATAGATAAATCATTTTCCTCCCTAGTGTTTGGACTCCATTGATGCTTTCATCATCTCCCTGTCTTGCCGTTGTTCCCGTTTCAAAGCTTTTGGTGGGCCGAGCCGAGCTTTTTAGTGAGCTTGCCTTTACGAGCTTAAGCCGAGCCTGAGCTTGGCAACTCAAGCTTGTCACGAGCCTGAGCCTACTCTTTTTATGATGAGCCCGAGCTGAGCTGGGCAAAGCCGGCTCAGCTTGGCTCGTTGACAGCCCTACATCAGGGCTTGGAGCAGTCTTTCTCCATGCTATTCAGACCAGCCATCACCTCATCCACTAAAAGGGGCCTTTTTAACCATCTTTGTGTTAGGTATTTTGTTGTATTGTCAATTTCTATTCCAAAACTTACAAGTACATGTAAGGAAGTGTGGTCATTATATTGGACCAAGTTGTTTAATAGTAAAACTATTTAAGTTCAAATCAAGACCGGCCAATGCTTCAAGAAGATCATAAAGCCAGGAAGACCACCAGCATCAGGAGACTCAAGTCAATATTGAAGATTTCAATAAGTCTCATACTCTCAAGACATGCAGCTTCAATATGCCAACAAGTGAATTCTAAAGGTAAAAGTATTAGTAAGTGGTAATGGAGTATTTGGATGGACCAATGGACTTAGAATGGACCTATCCAAATCTTAGAGAATGCCTAAAAAGGTTTGGATCAATGATAGACCGAATTGACAAAAATTAAGTAAAATAAAAAAATGTTGAAAAAGAAAAATGGTCCAACTTAAAATGGCCATAACTTTCGATCCAAATATCCTCTTGGGGCCCATAAATACTCAAAATGAGTGGCTTGATGAGCTCTTTTTGAAAATAGAAATATCACTTATTCGAGATTCTCATAACGACTAGTTTTTTGACTATTTAATAGATCTGTTAGAGGATCCTTTAGATTGGTTTTTCAAATTATAAATAGGGGACAAAATCTCAATAATTGAAGAACTTAACTTGAATGAGTAATTTCTAAGCCAAAATTATGAGGAAAATCAAGCCAAAGTGTAAAGCTTGTGAGCATACAAGTAATATTTGTTTAACCATAACCTTGGATGTTGTCCATATAGTTACATCCTTACCAAAGTTATGCGAGAGCTTTTTATATCAATAGTTACATCATATTGAAGCCACAAAGTGAGTACAATATTCAAACTATCCTACAACCTTCAATACTACTACTAAAGTTCACAGCCTTCATGGGAGCCAAGTGCAACTTAGTACATCAGAGTCACTAGATAGAGCGCTCCCATCGGAGACACTGGGAGTGTACTTACAAAAGACTGGATTCTCTAAAACTTGTAAGTGAATTCAAGTTTTAATAATTTTGCCTATAATAGTTTAGGATAACTATTAGAAATGAATTATTGAGAAAAGTGGACGTAGGCTCAAAGTGTCGAAACACTATAAATCTTTGTATTGGGGTGTGTCTCATTGTTTGCTTTGTTTTATTTTATTTGTTTTAAAGAAAAAAAACTCTAAAATGGAACTAGTTGCCATGCTCCTGCTCTGTTTTAGGTAACTATAAATAATGATGGAGCCTTGTGGTATATTAATAGTCACTTTGTTAATTTACTTAAGTCATTGTTTTGTATTACGACTTAAGTGAATTAAAGAGTATTTGATTTACTCACTAAGAATTCCATTGCATTCTAAAGTGAAGTTTAAGTAAATCAAAACTGGGATTTAATAGTTAAACAAATTTAAAAAGAATTTGCAAAGATCCTATTCACCCTCCTTAGGATCAAATTTTGGGAATTTCACTTTGTCGGTCCATGCTAATGACATCATACTTGATTCCTTCAATGCTTGGTTGGGCTAGAAAAGGGTCGGTGTACAACTTCTTATGATACTACTCGTTAATACCAAGGTTTAAAGTTTCGATATCGTGCATTGTATTGTAGCCTAGGGATACCGATACGTATCATATAAATTTTTTAATGAAACTTTAGAAAATGTTATAATGAGCATCATTAAACACTTATGAACCATTATTTTTTATTACACACTAAAAAATATACTAAATTGACATCTTGTGTACATAATGGGCTATAGTATGTCATATAAAAAAACCAAACAATGCTCATTTGATATTTTTTTGAAGTTTTTTATTTGTTCGAAAATTAAATAAATATTTTTAATTTTCAAAAATTACTTTTAATTTCATGAATGTTTAGATCTATCACATATGCATGACATATAAAAATCTAGAATGATTAGAGCAAAAGTAGGGCATTTACCAAAGAAGTTGACAAAATTTCAAGTTTCGGCTTCGATTTGTTGATTCTATCCAAATACACGTTTTAAACTAAAATAGACTCAGATGGAGTCCTAGATTTAGCTTTAGGAAGCTAGATCCACAAAGATTTTGCAAAAAAAAAAAAAACTTTTGGGTGAGAATTAGCTAGTGGCGATACGACAGGAGAGACGGGAGGTATCACGTGTCGTTAGGGTTTTAAGCCAAAATCATTGAAAACATAGATCAAAATATCGGGATCGGATAGGGCCAATCCCAATCCGATCATTGAAAGGATCAGCTGATCCAAAGTTGAAGAGAAAAAAATCAAAAACTAGCACGGATCGGCCAATTCCAATCTGGATCACTAGATCCAAAGCTGATCCATCCGATCCGAGGTCGATTTGGCCGATCCGCCTTACCGATCTTAAGGCCAATCTGTCTGATCCATCGATCCGGCCCAATCCAGGGCCAATCCGTTGCTAAGGCTGATCCAACCCATGATTCGGGATCAGGGTCAGTCAATCCTGATCGGATCCAAGGCCAGATCGGCCAATTTTTTGAACCATGATTGAAAATCTTACACTTATCACGAGACATTTGTGATGCGTGCCGTTATACATGTGATATATGACTATTTAAAACTAAGGGTGGGTATTGTGCCCCCATGCTGTAATAAGGCCAGTATCGTGTGATACTTTAAACCATGCTCAATACTATCCCAAATTTCAGCATCTTTAGTTATCCACTCATCCCACACATCTTATAGAAAATCGCATGTTCTAATCACCCTCTTTCAATTCAACCAATTGACCCTAGTTTTTTGCCTCTACGAAATCTCTTCCATCTTTAGCAGCTTATATTCTGACATGGACTACTGGAAAAAGAAAAATCCCTCTATGGGCTTAAGTAGTCTTGGTTTGAGAGGTTTCACAATGTCACGCCAAAGAATTGCTACAAACAATGTTAAATTGATTACATTTTGTCAAGCATCAAAAGAGAATATTTGGTGACGAAGAAGGTTAGTCACATCACTAAATCCTTGAATTATAGTGTTAATTTCTTTCCTTATTATATTTTTGAAGATTTGGTGACAAAGAAGGTGATTGGTAGGGGATATGAGAAAGATGGTCTTTATTTGTTAGATATTTCACCACCTATCGCTGCCTTAGTTCAGTAGTTTCCTGTGATGGCAATAAATGCTAGCAAATCTAGTTCTAATAATTTATTACAGTGGCACAACCATCTTGGCCTCTCTTTATTATCCTTGCTATAGGATGGTTGTTGCCTCAATTTTTTTTTTTCACCTATTCTACAATGCGAACATTCTGAATTAGCCAAACACTATCAGTTTGTTTATCCTTTAGTTTGAAGCATAGTTTGGCTCCTTTTTTTATTTGTACATTCTAATGTGTGGGGATCAGCTTTATTGTTTATATGTCTAGTTCTCGGCACTTTGTTACCTTTTTTGATGACTTTTCTCGAACCACATAAGTTAATTTGTTGAAAAATAGAAGTGTTGTATCTTTAGCTTTTGAATCCTTGTACTTGATTGTAGTGATTCAATTTGATGCTATCATTCGATCTAAAGATGGAGGTATGTGTTTGGCAATCTTTCTTAATTTCTTATTTTGATGAGTTGGCATTGTTCACCAAACATTCTTCCCAGACACATCTGAATAGAATAGGGTGGCAGAGAGAAAAAAGCACCATCTTCTTGAGATTAGTAAGGCTCTCATGTTCACTATGTATGTGCCTAAGCCTTTTTGTCATGAGTCTCCAAGTTGCCACCTACTTGATGAATTAGATGCCCTCTTGTTTGCTTGCTTTTAAATCTCCAGTTGAATTGTGCTCCTCACCCTTTTAGTTGTTTCCTTTTCCACCAATGACTTGTCTATTTTTGTTGTGTCCATGTGTACAAAATTGGATCATAAAGTTCTTAAATATATTTTTCTTGGTTATGGCACGAGTCAAGGGTATAGGTGTTATCATCCTCCTACTCGTAGATGATTTGTATTCATAGATGTGACATTCTCTGAATCCTTTCCATTTTTTCTGTTACAGTTGACATCTCTTTAGGGAGAGAGTTATACTGAAGAGATTTCTTCTCTTTCATTACCATAGTTTGTCCCTTCTTATTTCTTTGATGGTGGTAATATAAAGACAAATGATATTGATAGTCAGGGGGAGATTGAAAAAGGCCGTAAAGAATTGAAGGTGTATGTGGAAAGGCAAAAGGAAACCAAAGACATGACTTCTCTTCATGTTCCTTGACAAGAAGCCTCTTTAGATCCTCTTAAAAAAGAGCTACCTCTTTCTTCTTCTCATCCCTGAGATGTTCTTGATGATTCTACAGTTCCTGGTGCTCATGGGAAGGGTATTCGTTCTTGTACTAAGCACCCTTTGTCTAACTTTATGTCATATAGTGTGTTATCTCTTTCATTATGTTCCTTTGTTTCTACTTTGTCTTTTGTTTTTGTGCCTCGGAGGGTTTCAAAAGCTCTCTTGCAACTGGCATGGAAAGCTGCCATGGAAAAAGGGATGAGGGCCTTTGACAAGAATCATACTTGGGAGATGAGGGATCCTTCTAAAGGCAAGGAACCAGGTGGGTGCAAGTGGGCGTTACCATAAAGCACCGATCCAATGGTTTAGTAGAAAGATACAATGTCAGATTGGTGGCAAAGGGGTATATGCAATCATATGGAATTGATTATTGGGAGACCTTCGCTTCAATTGCCAAAATGGGAACCTTATATGAGTTCATATCTCTATTGCTGCCAACAAATGATGGTCTTTGAGCCAGCCAACTTGATGTGAAGGATGCATTCTTTCATGGAGATTTTGAAAAAGAAGTTTACATGAAGCCACCCCATGGGTTGATGGTGTATTCATCAAAGAAAGGAAAAGTATACATATTGAAAAAGGATTTGTACGGCTTTAAACAATCTCTAAGGGCATGGTTTGAGCACTTTGAAGTACTATGGTGAGAAGTAAGTACATAGTGCTAGGGAATGATGGGGCTAAAATGAGAAAACTCCAAGGAAGATAAACCAAAGAGTTTGAGGTTAAGGACATGGGGTGATTGAAACACTTTCTTGGAATTGAGGTAGCTAGTTCCAAGAAGGGGATTGTCATCTCACAACAGAAGTATGTTCTTGTTCTCCTTCAAGTAACTGGTTTGATAGGATGCATGCTGTCTGATACTCCTATTGATCCCTACCATAAATTGAAGAAAGATTAGAGTGATCTTTTACTATATCAGAAAATTGGTAGACAGTCTCATATACTCGTTGCTCGCCGGACCGAACATTGCCTATGCAGTCAATGTTGTCAGCCAATTCATGCATGCTCCCACGAGATCTTATCTAAAGGTTGTTTACAGGATTCCTTGATACCTAAAGGGTTGCCTAGAGAAAGGCCTCTTGTATGTAAAAAGAGGTCATCTTCATGCAGAAACATATATAGATGTAGAATGGGATGATTCTATTGTGTATTGTTGATCTACTTATGGTTTTTTCACCTTTGTACGGGCAATCTAATTCACATGGAGAGAAAAAATAGTTAGTCGTGGCTGGCCAGGTCTAGTGCAGACGATGAATTCCGTTCTGTGGCACATGGCGTTTGGAAGTTGATTTGAATATATATGTTCTAGTAAACTTGGGCTCCCAGATTTCTGGACCGATGACCCTATATTGTGATAATAAGGCAGTGATCGGTATCACATACAACCCGGTACAGCATGATCGAACAAACATGTGGAGGTGGACCTTCACTTTATCAAGGATCTTTGTGAATATTGAAGATCAGCTTTCAGATGTCTTCCCCTAAGGACTACATAATATGCAATTATCTTCTCTTGTTGGCAAGCTAGGAATGTGGAATTTGTATTCTCCAACTTGAGGGGGAGTGTAGGAATACATGTATATGTGAGATCAAGGCATTTGTGTAATATACATTTATAGTTTGGTATGGTATGAGTACACTATACGATAAAGAATTGGGAGTGTATTCTACACACTGTATATGTTTTCCCCAACTCTCTTTCCCTTTTCATCTTCTCCTCTCTTCTTTTTCCTTCTCTAGCTAAACCCTAACTTATCTTTCCACCTTCCTAGCAACATCAATTTGAACCAGCTTGGAAACAGTGTGGTGGTGAGGGTGAGAGAACGTTAGGCCACCTATTTCTCTTTTATTGTTGTGAGATGCTTTCATTGTTTCCTGTTTAGTCATCAGTGTAATCATATTTATTTTTACATTCCTAATATTTACCGAATTTCTACTTATTTCCATATATTTTGAGACATTTCAGAAAATTTTCTATAATTCAGTGGGATGAAACATCCTTTGAAATCAAAAATTTAAATTATGATCTTAACTACTCCCTCATTTTTATTCCTATACAAGAATTGCATTCCATATACTTTATTTTTTATCCAACTTATTTTAAGACTTTTTCCTACTAAAGCATCGCTCCATTGTTCTAAATTCATATTTACCCCCTCTCCAGTCATATCAATCAAAACTATATCATCATATATACACCATGGGACCACCTCTTATATATGTGCCTAGTCAACTTATTCATAGGTAAGGCAAAGAGACACAGGCTCAATGCTGATCCCTGGTGTAAACATACTATGATTAAAAACTTACTCTTCTTTCTAGTTGTTTGAGAAATAGTTGCCATTCCATCATATATATTCCTAAAATGAGTTGATATTTCTACTTGAAACCCCTTTCTTTTTCAAAACCCATTAAATTCTCTCTCTACGTCCCTATCATGTGCTTTCTCTAGGTTAATATGGACCTTGTGAAGATATTTCTTCTTCCTAAATTTTTCCATAAGTTGTGTAAGTTAGAAAAGTGCCTTCGTTGTTGTCCGCATCACTTCAGTTGCCGATTTCTTTAGCATTAATCCAAACTAGTTAAAGTTTTTTGCGGTGGCTTATCTTATTATTATATTATTATTATTATTATTATTATGGTTGTTATTATTATTATTATTTGGATATTTTTCTGTTTATTTATTAGTTTGGAGCTGGACAACATTTAAATCTTTTCTTCTTGGAATAACTTAGTGATACTTCAATGTTTATTTGTGTCCCTTTATTTTTTCATCATTATTGAAAAAAAAATGTCAACTAATCATTAATGAATTAATCTTTTGTAGGCTCTTGTCAAGAAAGATCCAGTGAGGCGACAAGTTTTGCGTGTTAAAGGTTGTTTGGCTGGATCAAAAGCTGAACAAGTATTAGAACAAGGTGACATGCTCTTAGCAATCAATAAAGAGCCTATCACATGCTTTCGTGATATAGAATATGCTTGCCAAGAGTTAGACAAACATTGTGACAATGAAGGGGAACTTAATATGACTATTTTCCGGCAGGTGAGGAGAACTCTCTCCCTACTTAACTCTCTCTAAATATTCTGAAAGTTTGCTCTTTCTGTTTTAACATGAGAAGCAAGAACAGTTCACATAATTGTTCTTCGTTACTCTGGCAGGGACGAGAAATTGAACTTGTTGTGGGAACAGATATTAGGGATGGCAACGGCACAACACGAATGGTGAATTGGTGTGGTTGTATTATTCAAGATCCTCATTCAGCAGTGCGTGCCCTTGGATTTCTTCCCGAAGAAGGACATGGTGTGTATGTGGCAAGGTGAGTTTATTTCCGTTCTGCTTCAATAAAATCACTGCTTCTTTTTATTTATATCTTTTATTTTTATAGTTTAGAGAAGTTTAAATTGCAAGCACTGGAACAGAAGCTATGATGGTTTGGAATCTAGTTAATTGACGAGGCACAATTAAGGTTGGCAATGGGCCGAGCCCAAGTTAGCCAAGCAGCTTGTGAATGAAATTCAGACCTCAAACCAGGCTCTTTTATCCAATGATTTGTGGACAATGCTCCCCTGTATGGGACCCACATGCTACGTGTCAGCGTGGATGTGTTTGCACATGCATGGACAGCTCCCAATTTAAATGTAAATTGTAATAAGCAGCCAGCTATATATATATATATACACACACACACACACATACATACATTGGCTTGAGTTGAGCCTGAGAACAACAGGGTCATCATGAGTCCCAGCCAGGATCAAGGTTCACAAAAGAGTCAAGCTGGCAAGTTCAGACTTCAGATTGTCAACAATTGGCACTGTGACATTTTATGCCAAATTTCCTGCTTGAAAATGAAGGGAAGAAGAATGATCTGGGAATGTAATAAAAAAAGTCTCATTTCTTTTCTGCTTGACTCAAATACATTGTAGTTCATGTAATGACAGCTTGGCTAATTCATGGAAACTACCTAAAATCCTCCCTACCCAGGAAAAATTCAGATTATCATTGTGAACTATGTTACCCAAATGTGACAAGGACACATCGTTTTCAAGTTTTCAATGCAAAATTTTCCACCAAAAATGGTACTTTCTGACACAATACTGCACCCTTTCCATAGTATCCGGGTAATACAGGCCGAGCTGAATAAGTATTGCAGATGTTGAAAGCAGGTCTGGCATTTAGTTAGGAGACATAACACCATCTCTTTTCATAATCACAAATGTAGTTTCAACAAACTTTGCACCATATACAAATTGATTCTAATTTATCTGATTTACAGATGGTGCCATGGGAGTCCAGTTCATAGATATGGCTTATACGCTCTCCAGTGGATAGTTGAAGTTAATGGGAAACTCACTCCTGATTTGGAAGCCTTTGTTGATGTGGCAAAGGTATGTTTACCCTCAGTTGTTATTTTTATGCAATTGGAAGTTTTAGTCACTTGTTTCTCTTTAGCCTGATTCTAAATGTAGCAATAGCAACTTGTAATACACAGTAGTATGTAAAATGGACATAATTTTTCTGGTTGAGTTAAACCACAAGAAAAATTAAAGGAAAAAAAAATGGAACTTGAGTATAAGTTGCCTTTATAAAATTTAGAGCATTTAATCATGATTTTATGTAGATGGTGGTAATTGCATGCCTGACTTGTTACTGTTAACCAATAAGTAGGTGAGTAAGAAATGAAATGTTTTGCAAGAATATCAATTTGACATATGGTTGTAAATCAACTAAACTTTTGTAAAACCAAGTGATATTAACTAGGGTTTTTAGAATAGTTCGATCCTAAAGTTTACAGGGATTGTATGGAAGGATAAAGCAAAAGTGGAGAAAGGTATGGAGGTGATTTCTCTGCTGATCTAATGTGATTTTCAGGTCAGCTAAATTGCTGGTTTTGATGAAAAGAGACCTACAGGGCATGGGCTAATTAAGGGTATGGTGGATTAAGGTTGAAACTAGGGTTTGTGGAAAGGTTGGGAAGCATTTTGATATAATTGAAGGATGACTGTGGACTGCTTTAAGGAGGATCGTGCAGCACAAAGCTCTAATACCAAAATTGATGAAGCGTATAAGCTTTGATACCAAAATTCATGCAGGATATAAGCTCTGATACCGATTGATGGGGAATGTGATAAGGAAACAACTTCAAAATCTGGAATTTCGGGTCGGGTAAAATTGTAATTTTATTTAGATTTTTGGAAAAATACGAAAAATACCCCTAGACGATGTCAGAAAATTTCGAAAATTTGCAGATCAGCAAGGCAGACTTAGAGGAGTTTGTGGTTAAAATTTCACTATAGCTACATAAACTTCAAAAACCCAAAAATCTTAAAGGTTCTTTAATGGAGTTCTTGTAAAAAAAAATAACAGGGAATTATTAGGAGAAGAAGAAAATAAGAAAGAATATAGGAGAACTGGAGACTAAGAGAGAAGGAGAAGATAAGAGAGATACCTAGGAGAGAAGAGGTGAGAAAGAGAGAGAGAGAGGGAGGGTGAGAAGTACTCACGTGTGCACCTAGGTGTGCTACAATCCGCATGGAGAGAAAGGGGAGCCTAGGAGATGGCATTAACTCTTGGAAAGGAGAACATGACCACACTTTGGGAGACCACCCAATAATTCAACACAATTCTTAAAATTCTTCACTATCAAATTATGAGGGAGGGGTGCCTTTAAATAGGCTACTTACAACCTTAAACAATTAGAAAGTTGCTAAGTTTAGAAACTTCCTAAAAATCCTAAACTTGTTGGCTAAGTTTTCTAAAGCATAAAACTTTGTAAAAGCTTACTTACCTAAATATTAAAACTACTAAAATGTGTGTGAACTAGAGGTTGCCAACCAGTACATTAGTGGGTCCCACACTTTGACTTATTGGCCCAAAACACTATTCACATCATTCACTAATACCCTATTAGTAATTTGGTCATAAATTTCACAAATCACTTCAGATTTGTGCTATCTTGATCTTGTTAGAAAGGTAACATATCTAATGACACGAAAATCAAGCCAAAAAGACAAGTTTTGAGTATCGAAAACTTGGGCTAAAGATAAGTGACATGATTACTCTTTTAAGAAAAAAAAACCAACAAAATTTTGGTATTATCAACCTTATTACATGGACTTATAAAGTGTTTTACCCTCCTTTACAAGACCATCAATAACCCCACATAACATGTACACTTAAATCTAGCCTTCTTGTGAGGCAGCACATACATAAGTCTCTTTATGTGTTCTACATCATTCTCCTTGGGTGGGGAGAAATTCAACTTCGAATTTTGACACGATCACTCTCCATCACAGTTTCCAATGGAATAGTCTGGGATCCTCAAAAGTGGTGGACACTGTGGTGGAGGTTCGAGGATGGACGACTCACATGTACCTTGTGGACTGGATGGTTGCTTGGACTTGGATTGTTATTTGGTCCACTTTTGGGCCTTTGTTTGAGTTGGAATCTTCTTAGGTTTGGGTGAAGTTTGGTATTAGATAATGATCTACAACATGGTAGAAAGAGGAAGTTCAAGGATAGAGTCTTTACAAGAATTCTTTCGTCTTGATCTCTTCCTTTTTCTGGCCTAGGACTTTTTTCCGGACTTCACATTTGCTTTAAGATTCAGGTTTTTGATATGAAATTGGAGAAGATGTAAGGATCCAAAATCGTTATTCTCATTCTATTTTGTGTTGTTCCCATTT
Organism: Platanus orientalis; assembly: GCA_025762735.1. NCBI lineage: Eukaryota > Viridiplantae > Streptophyta > Magnoliopsida > Proteales > Platanaceae > Platanus > Platanus orientalis. The sequence goes on from JAOXJP010040890.1 coordinate 13,655, forward strand.
AGCCTTGTATTTTGCTTATATAGCCCTCATCTGATCAAGCACTTTCTGTATCTCTTGAGTTGCTACACGAACTCTTTCTTGTATTTTAATTTCTTTTCGCTTCTCTTCTATCTCTAGAAGTTTGAATTCAAGACAGTCTTGATATCTTTTGAGACTTGAGAATCTCATAATCCAAGTTATAAGGATGAGGATCTTTGCCCTTTAATATGTACTTAACTCTATCAAGGCTTATTCTGATTTTATCTTCTGATTTCCTTTTCAGTTTCTCAATATACAACTCCCAAGATGGTGGTTCGTCACACCCCATGGTGTCATTGAAGTCAATTAAAAAAAGGTCTGGGTCAGTTTAGAAAGGGCCTAAGACTTCAGCTTAGATAAAACCAATTGATATAACCTGCATCTGATGTCAAAATTGATGTAGCATATAAGCTCTGATACCAAAATTGATGTAACACAAAGCTTTGATATCAAAATTGATGTAGGATATAAGCTTTAATACCAATTGATGGGGAATATGATAGGAAACAACTCTAAATAAATAGAGAAAATTCAGAAATGAAAAATCTAGAATTTTGGGCTAGGAGCAAAATTGTGATTTTTCCAGATTTCTAAAAAATTTGAAAATACCCCTAGACAACGTTAGAAATTTTTTAAAATTTTCAAATCAACAAGGTAGACTTAGAGAAGTTTGTGGTTAAAATTTCAAGTGACTTGGATCACCATAGCTATGTAAACTTCGAAAACCCAAAAAACCTTGAAGGTCCTTTAATGGAGTTCTTATAAAAATAAATAAATAAATAAACAAAAGGGAATCTTTAGGGGAAGAAGAAGATAAGAAATAATATAGGAGAAGATAAAGAGAAAAAGGAAGAAAAGAAGAAACTAAGAGTGAAGGAAATGATAAGAGAGATACCAAGGAGAGGAGGTGAGAAAAAAAGGGTGGATGAGAGGTAATCACATGTGCACCTTGGTATGCTATAACCCACATGTAGGGAAAGGGGAGCCAAGGAGATGGAATCAACTCTTTGAGAGGAAAACATGGCCACAGCCACACCTTGGGAAACCACCCAATAATTTAACACAATTGTTAAAATTCTTCACCATCAAATTATGGGGGAGGGGGTGCCTTTAAATAGGGTTACAACCTTAGACAATTAGAAAGTTGTTAAATTTAAAATTTTCTTAAAAATCCTAAATTTGCTAGCCAAGTTTTCTAAAACATAAAAAAATTTTAATACTTGCCTAAAAATTAAAACTAGTAAAATATGTGAGAACTAGGGGTTGTCAATCAGCACATTAATGAACCCCACACTTTGACTTATTAATGTAAAACACTATTCACGTCATTCATTGATACTGCTTTTAATAATTTGGTCATAACTTTCTAATGCAGCTGTAGTGAAGAGACTACTCTATGTGCCTCCCCAAAAGACAACACGTTTTAAGTGCATGTAATGTACTATAATTTTTGGTAGGATGTCATGTAATAAGGTCTAAGGCCAATGGGAGGGGGTTATTTGTTATTTTAGGAATTTATTTTTTATGTTTAAGTCCTTTATTTAGGTGTAGGAGTGCTGGTCATACAGCCATAGAATTGGCTGGTATTATGACTCGTTTAGAGTCAAAGTGGGGTCTATTACACTGCTGGACGACAACCCCTTATTCCCCAAATTTTGAAACATTTTTGAAATCTTGTGGGGCCCATTCTAGCCAAACTCATCAGCCCTCTCTTTAGGAGTTTTTGCAAAATATTGGAAATCATAGTGGGGTCCATTTATTTAGTCAAGAAGCCAAGATGTACAATGTCGACATGTTGAGTGAATATTCCCTTTTCATTGTGTATTAATGTCTAATGTCAACATTGTGTTATGCTAAAAAATCATATGAAAAACAACAAATTCTAAAGAAAATAAAAGGAGGTAGAGGAAAAGGAGAAGATAAAAAAAAAGAAAATGAAGAGAATATATGTGTTCCCTAATATTTATCTAGTTAGATTATAATATGTTTCTCAACCATTATGTACCAATATCCTAATAAATGCATCTGTATTTAAGAATATTATAATACAAATGTATTAAAATAAGTTATAATTATGTATTAAAATAAGTTATCATTCCTAATGAATCTACTTGTTCCCTTATGCTTATGTAGTTTAATTAGAATATGCATCCTAAGTTTCCATGAATTTTACAATATTTATTTTGATATTTCTGACATTTCCAATATATGTCTTATTTTGATCTGACCAGCATTTCTACTGACACCAACATTATGAACCTTAGTAACTTGTAGATCTTGAAATTTGCACTCTCTCCATGATAATGTTGTAAAATTCATTTCATTGTTGGTTAGTTGTTTTTTCTCTAAAATTTCTTCTACTTCTAGTAGTCATTGTGTTGATTTTGCATTCGTACTAAACATTATGTAAGTTCAAATAGATTCAGCATTAGAGGAGTAATGGGCTAAAGAAAAAGCACAATTTTGGCTCTTAAAACTAATGGAAAAAATTGTTCAAATTGAAAGAAGAATGGGTTTAGGTTCAATTTTACTAGTATGAAGACAATTGTATGGGCTGATTAGATTTAAAAGAGTTATACTTAGGGTTTTGAGAAGGTTTGATTCAAAGGTTGGAAGGGTTTGTGTGAAAGGTTAAAGTGATGGGATTTAACAAGGAAAACTATGGTTAGATTGAGTTGAAAAAGAAATAAGGGTTTGAGTGGTGTAGATAAAGATCATGGTATAATAGTATGC
>JAOXJP010040911.1:0-16404 GCA_025762735.1 Platanus orientalis
TCCTTGTGCATATGTAGTTAGATTAGAATATGCTTCTTAAGTTTCCACGATTTTTACAATATTTTTTTTCGATATTTCCGATATATGTCTTATTTTGGCCTGACCGATATTTCCACCGATACCGACATTTTGAACCTTGCACAAGAGGCATATGTTTGACAAACACATACCTTTCTTTCTTAGGTTATCCACAAGAGGCATATGTTTGGCAAGCATCACAAAGGCTATATCAAACATTGTGAGAGTAAAATATATGAGCTTCCCTAGCGAGTCTTTGATATCTTTCAGCATCAATAAGGGGTCTTGCATCTTGATTATTTAACCCATGACTAACTTCATTTGGAGTTTCTGTAGGTCTAGCCCCCAATAATCCTGTCTCTATCAATAGATTTAGAATGATTTTCTTTAGGAAATGAAGATACCTTTTTTAGAACAAACAATTTCATTTCCCAAGAAATAGTGCAATACACCTAGATCTTTCACCTCAAACTCACTACCAATGTGAGATTTCAAACGTCGCACTTCTAAATCATCCCCAGTGATCACTATATCATCCACATAAACAATAATTACAATTGTCGCCTTTAGTGTATGCTTAACAAATAGGGTATGGTCAGCCTAAGGCTGTTTGGATCCAACATTTTTTAAATTCCCATTGAATATCTCAAACCAGACCCATTGTGATTGCTTAAACCCATATAAAGCTTTCTTTAACTTGTACACCTTCCCTTAACTTCCTAGAATCTTGAAGCCTAGAGATAGCATCATGTACACTACCTTATGGAGATAACCAGAGGAATGCATTTTTCACATCCAACTACCAAAGTGGCCAGCCCTTATTAGCTAAAATAGACAAAAAAACTCTAATTGAGTTCATCTTCATCACTGGTGCAAGATTTTTTTGGCAATCAATGCCGTATGTTTGGGAATATCATTTTGCAACCAGTCTTGCCTTATATTTCTCAATCGATCTATCTGCCTTGTATTTGACAAAATAGACCCACTTACAACTTGTAGGTAGTTTTTCCCATTGGAAGGTTAACAAGTTCCCATGTCTCATGTTTTTCAAGGGCTATCATTTCTTCACACATGGCATCTCTCCACTCGCTTTAGAAAATAGTCACTTTTAAGTTTGATGGGATACATACAAAAGACTTGGAATTAAGAAAGGAGTTATAAAAATGATTCAATAAATGATAAGAAACCAAGTTAGAAATAGGGTGATTAGTAAAAGACCTCTTTCTTTTACGAAGAGCAATTGGAAGACTATCATCAGATTCAGAATGTAAAAAAGCATTACCTAGATCCGAAGAGACAACCGGAGGTGAAAGGTTGGTCATACCCTTCTTTCTCCTTCTATACACTTGTTGATCATTCACATTACCTAAAAGGGTATAAAAAATAGATGGATAAATTGAAGTAGGGAGAGAAAAAAAAAATACAAGAAGACCTCTCTTCACTCATATACTCTCCCTGAAGAGAGGCAGAGGAGGAAGAAGAAAAGAATAGAACAAACTCAAAGAATGTAATATTCATCGTAACAATTTTTTTCTCCAAGGCTGGACGGTAACACTTTTAATGACAATTTTTTTTTATAAAACCAAACAAAATAATGATACGATATAGTTGACTATACTGCAAATTATACAAACCAAGCAAAAAGAGCAACTACATCAGCAATTCGGCATGTAGTCCCCTAAAAACCCATCAACCTGGCCAACACTCCACTTAGCCCGCTTATCGGCCATAGCATTTTGAACATGAAGGACATGATGCAATATGACGTTAAGCTCATTGATCAAGGTCCTTGCTTCATAAAGAAAATGCCCCAACCTCCACAAGCTACCATTATCCCCCTTCCCCCAACTAATGGTTTTATTATTATTATTATTATGAGTAAAAAAAAATTATTAAAAAGAAGAAGAGAAAAAATGAGAATATACAAAAAAGGGAAAGGAGCAAGGAAAAGGGAGCTGAAACGGGGATGAGGGGTCCCCACAAAAAACCACCTCCTAAACAAGCGCTAATCCCCAATAGACCTCACCCAATTCTTTATAAGAGCACATTCCGGTAAATTATCATAACCCTTACTCTGTCTAACCCAATAGTTAATCTTTCCTTTTGCCCTCTTAAGCACTTGATAGGCAGGTACAGCATGATCATCAAACATCATTTTATTTCTTTTCATCCAAATGGACCAACATGCAACAGTTGGAACAAGGCACCAAATCCTCTTGTCAAACTCTTTAAGAGCCTTGGTGTGCTAAGCCTCTAGCAATATGGTCATACTCTCCAGAGCTATAAAGCAGAGTCCAAACTCACTCGAAATCCCACACCAAATTTTCCAAGCGTAAGGGCAATGGACGTGCTCAATTGATTCTCCACTGTTGTAACAGAATATGCATAGACTTGGCAAATAGAAACTGTGGTTTCCTAACCTCTCCATCGTAGAAAATCTCCCTTGAGCTGTAGTCCAACTAATGATTGTTCTAGAATCATCTTCCACGATGCAACCAATGAGATTCTTGCTTTTAAACATCCGCAAATTTTCGAGCAATAAGTTCTGCGTGATTAGAGTCACTTGTCCTTGTCAGTCTGCCTTTGGCATAAAAAAATAGTCCCATGATGGTCCCTCACGATACAGTCATATCCAATTGGACCCGGACTTCCGAAAGAAGCGCCATCACAATTAGCTTTCAACTCATCCTCATACGGCAGAACCACTTAAGGCTAAAACTGACTTCCTCAATATGGACACCGAAATACAAGTGACCCAATCTCTTACAATGTCATTCATGGAACAATCTTTAAATTCATTTTTCACCAACACCCACAATCCTATTTTGCATAGCATATAACCACCCAAATGCTTCTCTTTTTATCCTCAAAGATTCTCTTATTTCTTGCTTTTCACAAACGAAGGAACATTCTACCCCTTACTCTTTTAACTCATCCCCTATGATGAGGGAGATCTAGAAGAGTCTAACATCACAAACTGTAGTGATATAGCATTATGAAAAATAAATAAATAATTAAAAAATCCACATTTTATAAATAAAAGCATAATGGATAAAAATGTGGTTCCCAGATTCTCCATTATTTCCGCACAAGTGACATTTCGAGGGGGAAAGCTCCATGAAATGACGTATTTTTTGGAGAACATCCATGGTATTCTGTCTGCCTAAGATAACCACCTAAGTAAAAGCCTTCACACAAGGGGCAGCCGAAATCCAAATTTTTTAACAGGAAGTGACTTGGGCATCCGGAGTGGGATGGTGATCCTAGTGGGAGGTTCACGGTAAAAGTTGCTTACTCCCTAGCCACTCTTCATGAAGACCAATCATTTATAAAGGACATCATTTGGAAGAATCTCATGCCTCCTAAAATTCGTTTCTTCCTATGGTTAGTTTGGTGGGGTAGAGCCCCAACGGTTGACAACCTAACGAGGAAAGGTTTTCAGTTGGCAAACAGATGTTCTCTTTGTTATGCGGACAACAAGACATGCAGCCATCCTTTCCTTCATTGCAGAGTGGCCTTCTTGATTTGGTCATTCTTTCTATCCCGATTTAATCGAAGTTAGGTTATGCCATCTTCCATCAAATCAATGCTCAAGGTTTGGAGAAAAGAGAAAAGGAACAATCTTTCAGAGATAGGAAAGTTGGTCTGGAATGCAATCCCAGTTGTCATTTGTTGGGTTTTATGGATTGAGCAAAATGCCCGAATCTGCAACAACAAGATTCTTGATCCTGGTAGGCTATAAGAGATCGCCCTTGGTAGTGTTCGTACGTGGGTGTCTCACCTTCCAATGTTCAAGGATGTCCCCTACTCAAGTTGGGTCCTAGAATGGGAGTCCCTAATGTTCTGTTCCATTTTTTAATCTTCTTTTGTTTCCCTGGTGGTACTTCTTGTGCTACTTTGTATTGGGGTTGAGCCCCTCCCCTTTTTCTTAATGAAATTTTATCTTTATTGATTAAAAAAAAAAAAAAGCTACCCCCATATAAGATTAAGAGAAAGGATTTAGAACAAAAGGTACCGACAGAAAGAGCCCAGATTCTAGAATCTTGGTCACCTCTTGACAAATAGACCAGGTGAAGGTTATCCATGAGATTACTTACCAAGGAAACCTCCCACTCATAAAGATCACAAGAAAAGTTGAGGTTCCAAGAAAGACCAGTAGAATCTTGGGATAAAATATCAACCACCTTAGCCTCCTTCAGAGAAGAAATACGAAAGAGGTAAGGATAGGGTACCTCAAGGGTAGAGTTACCCCACCAAAGATCCTTCTAGAAACAGGTCTTTTCACCACCACCTATAGCAAACCTAGTATGGGGGTACAAAAGAGGACTCCCTTCTAAAATATGTTTCCAACACAAAGAATAAAGTAATGGAGAGATTGATTGTAGTCTCACCCAAATCTAGTTTAGTCCTGTCATCCTTTTGTGTGTGGACATAGCATATACACCTAAGTATTTTTTTACGAATAAAAAAAGAGAGGGTGTTCTAGACACAGGATAACATTGGGTGACACAAAATTTAACACTCTTGAAGGCATATGATTAATCAGATAAGCTGCAATAAGTAGTGCCTCAGACCAAATTGTCTTTGGAACAATCATACTGAAAATGAAAACTCTGATACCAAGATGAAATTCAACCTTGAATGTCATATGTAGGATATTAGAGGAAGAAGTAGAAGAAGAAAAGAGAAAGAGAAGAGAAATCATATATTGCAATTGTACGGGGGAATATTTTCTCTCATATGTATGTACATATATGAATATATTGGTAGAATACCAATAATACCCTTTATGTATACAAATAAAACAAAAATATACTCCCTAACACTTATACCCTTACATAGATTTTACCCCACTACTAGAATAGTTTATGACCTTAAATCTCCAGCAGATTCTCAAGTATTCAGTCTCTATCGAGGCTTGAAACTTCCAGCAAACACTTGACTCTCAAGAGCTCCAATAAACTTCAGAATAGTAGCTCTAATCATATGAAAAAAAAAAAAAGGCAATAGAATAAAAACAAGAGGTAACAAGAAAACAAGAAGAGGGGAGGGGGTTGGGGAAGCCCAGCCTCAACCCTAGAAGGAGAGATGGAGGAGGCCCAACCTCAACTCACGACACACTCAAACAAACTTGAACAGAGTTTTTTTCTTCAAATTGCTTTTTATTCTAGTTGTTGGGTAGAAACCGCTTACAATACGATTTTTTTTAGAGATACTCAAGTAGAATTTTATTGAGAAAAAAAAAAAAAAAAACAAGAACAAGAAAACAAGCCATCACCAAAAAGGGCTTATAATACATTGGACTTTAGAAACTACTAAAAAATAAAACCCTCCTTTCCAATTACTACCAAAACGTGAGACATTCTATTCTTAAAGACTCCTACAACTTTTAGAAACTTCCCTAATGTAGCTATTGACCAACTCTTTTATTCCCCTAAAATTCCCAAAAGACCCATGGATTTAATGCTTTATTACAATTAAACCCCAAACTGATTTTATTCCTAAACTACCCTTAAACTTATGACCCATTACTCAACCCCAATTATCCTCTCAAGCTCTCATGGTGTGTCCAAAACACAACCAACCCTTCACTTCGAAATCATCGGCCCCTGCATCACACTGGTTCCTCCTGAAGGCACATCACACACCTGTTTAGCAAAAACCATCATCTTCTCTTTAAATAGTCAAAAGTGACAATTGTGTTCAAAACCACATTCCAAACAAAGCCACCCTCAAAAGGATTCCAACATGCCAAACTGCTTGTAGGGGAATTGTGTCATTAAAGTACCGTCTAGAGTATAATAGAACAATTTAACCATAAATATACCTCTTATGTCTTTAATCCACACCCAACTATCTTTTACTACAGGATCAAGCTGACATTCAAGCAGCTTGTTCAGCAAACTCCACCAACTTCCAATCATTTAGATTTCTTCTCATTTAGGGACACCAATGTACTCCCCATTGATTGTCTTCTAATATGAAATAATAGCCCCCTATTTTTCCAAAGCTAAAGAATAAATTCCACTAAAGATTTTTCTCAAACAGAATATCCTCATGCTACACATCATCTCTGAACTTGATTTCCTCCCCTGAACCCAACGTAAACCTAGAGAATCTGCAAAATCCCTCCTTACCTAGAACTATAGATTTCCAAATCATTAAGCCATGACCCTGCCTCAGATCCTTTAGGTCCTAGACTGAGTCCAAACCATAGTTGGCTACCACCACTTTTCTCCACAAACTCTCTTTCAATTCCACATTACCACATCCATTTTCCTAGCAAAGGCTTGTTATGGAATCTTACCTTTCTTATCCTAAGACCGCCAACTTTCAAACAACGCATTAGCCTCCAATGTACAAGATGGTATATCCTAGCCTCATCTCAAGCGTTTCGTTAAAAAATTCTATATAATCTTTCCAATCTAAGAGCAACCAAGACAAGGACCATGAAAAGAGACATATTGATGAGGACATCAGTCCACGTGGCACTCTCAAGACCTATCACCGTAGGAGAAGAGTCCCTCTCTCATTATGGATCGAGTATAACCTTGGAGGAGATCCATGTGTAGTAGTTTGGAACACTTACTAGTGCTGATTGTAGTAGTTGTGTGGACCAATTTTAGCGACAGATTAGTCATTTTTTTATTTTATTTATCTAATGTTTATCATCTACATTATCCTTAAAATTTTAGATAGAGTTGGAGTAGTAGAGTCTTTAGTACTTGTCTTAAGTATGGTGGATCCATTAGTGATAGGGATTAGGGAGTTATATGTTATTTATTATCTCCAATTGGGTTATGATTTGTAATTAGAGTTACATAGGGAGTTGTTTTTAATTTTCACAGTTGTAATAGGATATGAACTTGGTTAAGTCACGGGCTATATAAACCCAGCCAGCCATATTATTTCACTACTTTTGATTGAATAAAAAAATTCTGTTAATGCAACCATCGACTGATGCTTGGCTGTTTTTATCAAGCTTTGCCTAGAGCTTGACTTGTATAGGGCTTTTCCAAGTCATGGGGTAGGGTCTTCTTCTCTACGGCCAGTCTTCTCTGTCCCCTTCAATTTCTTCTCACCAAAACCTAATCTCCTTGCTGTCCAGACCTGTAGAGCATCCCTTGTCCTATTCTCTTCAAGTTTCCCTTCAAAAAACCATCTACCTTTGAGCCCTACTCTGCGGCCATCTTTTCTTTTCTTTTCTTTTCTTGATTTCATATCAGAAAACCCATCTTCTGGGTTTTTGGGCCTGCGGCAGTCCAAGGACAGTGTGGAATTGCTGTGTGCTTGATCAAATTGAAGGAATTTCGTCAGCAGAAGCCTGCAGCTGATTTGAAGAACAGTCCTTGATTGACTAGGACTTTTTGATTGTTTCAGATTTTGTGGGAGATTTACTGATTTGAGTGATCAGTATCCGAGGCAGATCTTCTTTTTTTTAATTTTTTTTTATAAGAGAAATTTCATTAAGGGGACAAGAAATCCCCAAAAAAACCACCAAAGTTACAAGATATGGCTATTTCTAATAATTTTTCCCCACCCTCTTTGCATATCCACAAAAGAATAATCCCCTAATTCTTTACAGTTTACCCCCCAAAAAACAAAGAAAATCTTTAGCTTTTTTGTAAACATTGAGGGTTAGCGTGGTTTTCAAAAAATTGCTGATTCCTTTCTAACCAAAGTGCCCAACAAACAGCTGGGCATACCATAATCCATAAAAATTTTCCTTTCTTTGAAGGGTTCCCGATATTCCATCTATAAAAGAGCTCTTCAACGCTGTTAGGAAAAACCCGGTTCATTCCACTATCTCCCAACATTGCCTCCCAAACCTCCCTAGCAAAAGAGCAATGCACAAGAATATGATTTGACAATTCCTCATCTTGATAGCATAGGGAACAAACATTAGGAAGAATCATTTCCACCTTTGCAGTCGGTCAATTGTCGGCAGTCTACAGGTGTGATTGTTCTGGGTTTTTTTTTCCTTAAGATCAGATTCTGTTAAGATTATTGAAGAGTTGTTCAGTTGATATCAGTCTCCAGATTTGTCAGTAAATCTGTAACTGTTAGAGCTTGATATTTGAAGATTGATCTGTTACTTTTCTTCCCTGATTACTAGAATAGAGTCCTTCATATTACAGCCTTTATTACCTCTGTTTCGAGTCCCTATCAGTAGCCTCCAACCTGACATGATTGCCCCATTTGAGTCCCCTGTTTAAACCTTGTCTAGACCACCGGCGATGCTTTCCAAGCTTCCTGTCTTCTCGTCACCCTCTCCACCACAAGGTCCCACACTGCTTTTGCTTTGAATTTTGAACCTAAGGGAAGATCCAGATAAAGTGAAGGAAAAATCTGAACTTTACAGCCTAATACTGAAGCATCACTCCTAAGGTCCAGCACCTCCCCCACCCTAAAAATAAAACTTTTCTCCAAATTAGCTTTCCGCTTCAAAATACCCTGGGATACAACGAAAAAAAAAATTGACAAATTGAAGCATCATAGAAAATAATCATGTCATCTACATGTTGAAGATGAGAAATCCTAAGATTTCCATTCCCCACAAAACCTTCTATGTATCCACTCTCCACCGTTTTAATCATACGGCTCAGGGCTTCACCAAACTATACCAACAAAGAACAAGAAGTCTTTTCAAGGTTTTAGTTCAACCACGCGCCATTGAAGGTGGTCCTCTTCCATGCAGCATTCATGATGGGACCCACTTTCTGTCCTTGATCCCATCACCTTTTGTCTTACCTAAATTGATTTCTTCAACCATTACACTTGATTTCATACTCATTACACTAGATTTCTTTATAAAACCCATACAAATTTAGCTAAAGCAAAACCATTAAGCTTGTAACTGTCAGCAATCTAGCAACCAAATCTGTAGTGACAGGGAAAAAAAAATTCCTTCAGAATTAGTAATGCTCAATTGCAAACAACTTTGTATGGCAAGATAAAGGTTAACCAACCAATACTAGGTTTGACCCCACAAGAACAGAACTGAACTTCATGTATGCTGCATTTATATCAACTGTACTTTAATTATCAACTTTCATTCAAACTAGTTCTACCGAGATGCACAAAAGCAGACTTCTAAGTTACTTATATGTCAAGAACATGTTTAATCTTTCCTCAGATCCAATAAAGCCCAGCCATTAGAGGAATCTATATATATATATATATATATATATATATATATATATATATATATATAATCACTTCAAAAACTTTTTCCCTCAAACTGACGGGATAAAGCAGCCAGAAGGCATGTGTTTAATGAATTTTTTTTGTTTAGATAACTATTCAAAAACTAAATTATCAATGGAGTCACCTAAAATACCACATACATGCATGCAAAGTATGTGATGCCCTCAAGCTTTAAAAAAACAAAATTCTTTGAATCATATATGTTTGCACCCAAGCTTTTACTTGAGTGTCATATCAGTTCAATAACAATTTGAGATCACCTGAATATATATTACCTCCTGAAAGGAAGCTTACAAGGCCTGAAAACAAACAAAAAATTTAAAGAGAACAAATCATAGCACACTCAAAATATAACAAGATAACTACAAAACCTTGCATGGAAGAAGATAATTCATAAAGCATTCTGTAATTTAAGGGGCTAATGACCAAAGCTGGGCATAGGAAGTTCTTACCATAAAGATGAAAAGCCAAGCTATCACCATGGATATAGTCTGCTAGAATCAGCCTTTCTTGTTCCCTGGGCCCCCAGTAACATGCTCTTAGTGAAACGATGTTTGGATGTCTAATAGATCCAATTTTTTTAGCTTCCTTAGCAAATTCTTTCTTATGCTTAACAAGTCCTACTCGCAACCACTTGACAGTCAAAACATGTCCACTGTCCAGAGTAGCCTTGTACAAAGTCCCATGGCTGCTTCTACCGAGAACTTCTGCTGGGGCCCGAGACAACTCCTCAGCTGTAAATACCAGTGAGCTATCCAGGAAAAACAGCTCTCCAGCCAATCGATCTGGTGAGTACACATCTAACATTACAGGTTGCTCGCACGACTCAATAAAATGAGGTGAGGAAGACAAGGGAGACCCTGGAGAGGAGTTCCGTCCAGATGTTGGAGGATGATTATCTGGAATGTCAGGCATTATAGACTCTGGAGCTGCCTCTATGCCCTCAGTTAAACCACGCTCTGCAGTTTCAGTTACAAACTCCTTTTGCCCGGACATTGACCTCACATTTGAAGTTAGCAAGTGATCATTTGAAAAACTCAACGAAGTTGGAGGGGTCTCAACAGTTTTGTGGAATTTGAAGAGGGACGAACCAGTAAATCTTCCCAGCTTTATATCCCTCCCTGTAGTTTGGCTGCTTAATCCATTTCTTCCAGGAAATTCTTGCAATTGCCCCCGATAATATGCCAGTAAAACAAAGACTATCATCACAGCTGCCCCAACTGAGCCAACAATAATTGCTACTTTGATGCTAGCTTTTGAATTGTGATGTCGTCCACCATCATCAAAACCCCCGGAATCAATGTTCTGCTTAGGCATGCCACCTGGGATGATTAGTAAAGGATTGCCAGGGTGAAATGAAGTAGGAGGAAAATGTTTCAAATTTTCAGGGACAGGACCCGTGAGATCATTATAGGACACATTGAAAATCTTTAAGGTTGATGGAAGCCTATCAGGGATCTTACCCTTGAAATTATTGTTTGACAAGTCAAGGTACTCTAAGACACTAAGTTTGCTAATTTCACTCGGTATCTGTCCGGATAAGCCATTCTTTGCAAGATTTAACAACTTAAGCCTTCCCATGGTACCTATTTCGGAAGGCAAGGAACCTGTTAATGAATTATCAGAGAGATCAAGGGACTCCATCTGCGAATAAGAAGGTAAAACTAATAATTCATTTGCATGTGAACCTTGAAGAGGGATTCTTCCTGTAAAGTGATTTCCTGAAAGATTCAAGTTTATCAAGCTCAATGAAGTGAAGATGCTACTTGGAATAGTCCCAGTAAGTTTGTTAAAGCTAAAGTCAACTGAAAAAAGTCTAGGATAGGTCCCTAATCCAAGAGGCAGGTCACCTACTATAGAATTATTTCTAAAATTAATAGAAGTCAACCTCTGAAATTCAGAAGTCAAGTTTGGAAAACTTCCCGATAGAACATTTGAACTAAAATCAATAACCTCCAGAGTGTCTCCCCAATTATGCACTACAGAAATGTCACCAGAAATCTTATTTTTGCTCAAATCCAGAATAATGCATCTTCCCAAAGTAGAAGGCAGTGGGCCTGATAGCACATTTGATGAAAGATTCAAAACCTTCAAAGTGGTGGAGTTGATTCCCTGAACTGAATCTGTGCAGACATGAAGTTCATTGGTATTAGATACTTCAGATATAGCATTGTGTCAAAACCTGTGCTTAAGAAAGATAAAGAACCATGCCCACTAAAGAAAGAATATAGAACATGATGCCAAAGCAAGAACTTAGAATCACGAATCTAAAGGGTGTTACCAACATGTATCCCTGAATTGTGCGAATGTGTAACAACAGTGATACAGATCAGAGCAAGAAAGACCATATTCCAAAGTTGGTGCTAGAGTTCCAGGTGGGGCTCTTAGGAGGACCAGTGGGACCAATTAATGCTGCCAGCCAATTCAAAAGGTTCAAAAATGCCCTAGAACTTTAGTATAATATACCCTATCTGAATTTTGAAATATTTCACAATCACCCCTAGATTTCATGCAGGCGCATTTTTGGTATTTATGATCCCATACTTTCATTTGGTCACAGAATTAAGTCTCTTCAATTTTATTTTATCCTAGACTTTCTTTTTTGGATAATTATTTTATAAACAACAACAAACAGCCTTATCCCAACTATTTTATCCTAGACTTAATTTGGATCAATAAATTTTGGGGCAACTGTTTCATTCAAGAGTAAGAATTCAATTGTCAGTTGTCCAAAGTTGAGTAAAAGCTAAGTTAAGATGTTTTAGTTGCAAGAGTCAGAATATGAGCTGGACATATGGACCAAAGGATACATGTATAACACCTTGTAATTGGGTTTTAGGAGCAAATAAAAGAATAATTGATGGCAATCTGTGATGAGGACATTAAAGCCATGTGGGGCCCACACATGTCCTGGGTGGGGTCCACACGAGAAAACATATCTCACACATGGAGGAACATCTTTAAGGACACATGATGGAGTTTTTTTTTAACAGTTTTACTTAGTGTTTTATGAGTTAATAGAGTTTAGGACCTAGGTGGCATTTCAGTTTTGCTTTTGGGTATTTTAGTAATAAGGCATTATTGCCAATGCTATTTTAGTAATCTTTGGAAGTCAACAAGTCAAAGATGGACCCTATTAGAGTGTTGGTCGAAATCCTCTACAAGGGCTTGATTTTGATAGTTTTTGTTATTAGAAAGTCAATGTTTTAATGGTTTTGAGTTTATGAAAGTCTTAGGTAGCAAGTAAGCTAGTAGTTTAGAAGTTTCTAATTTGGTTGCTATTTTCTTGGGTTTGTGAGCCTATATGTAGGGCTGCACATTTTTGTAATGGTATGATGGAAAGAGAAAGTTGAGTTTTTTTTCTTGCTCTCACAACAAGGAAGTTCTCTTCAAGATTTGGTGCCTGCTTGGAGACTTAGGTTGGTGATTTCCTAAGTGTGAAGGTTGGTGATTTCCTCACATGGTACTATCCTACGGTTCCTACCCTTTAAAATACTCAAGATTCTTCCTCCTACACCCTGCGGCAGAATTCTCATAATCAATTACTTTATTAAATTCTGCTGTTTTGAATCCCCATCAATTTTATACCCTACGGCAACTTTACACGCAGTTCCTCTATATTTTCATTCAAGAAACTTTATTTTCCTGGCTTTTAAACCTTGACAGAATTGTCACTGTTTTCCTCTACTCTTTCTATTACCCTAATTTAATCCCTGCTGCTACCATTCTTTGGTTCCTAACAGTTTTCTATCAAGAAAACAGATCTCTTATTTAAGGGTAACCTACAGTACTTGAATCTGGGAGAATTAATCGATTAGCATATCTGAAAAGTGAAGATTCCCTGATCTACTACTGGTGGCAGCATAGGGATATCTGTCTTTCACTGAGTTCCTCATTGGTGTTAGTTCACTTGGTGATTCCATACTGTGAATCCAGTTCTCATTGGATTAACTGAAAGATTCCAGGTTCTGTTCTTCTATTTTGGTGAGTAATCTGTCTCTGATTATATCTCTATCTGGTAGCCCACTGAAAGTATATTTGGAGTACATGTGTTAAGATGAAATCTAGTCAGAAATCCAACTTGATACAGCCCTGTTTACCCTGACTTTGAGCCTAATTGTGACCCTAGTTAACCCCAGTGACCACCCACTGTTTGAAGATATTTCTGAACCAGATCAGCCCCACTCAAACCCTTCAGGCCCTTCAAATAGACCCTGCTTTAATCCTAATCTGATCCCATACCAACCCCTATATCAATCCCTTGTGAAGCAACCCGAAAGCCCCAAATTTAATTGATTTTTAAGCCTCAAATCCTAATAATATACCTGCCATTTTTGCCCAAAATTTGAAGTTATAAACCCTATCCAACAGCCTTGTTGAACCAAATTCCCTAGCCTTACTTTCTAACCCAGTTTTATCTTTCTGTTCACCCATAAACAGAAGTGAAACCAGCCCCTACCATAAACAATACCTTGGTAAATCCTTTTTTGGTATCAGATTTACCTTGCCTTAGTTATTTGGTTGGTATCTTTGGGTAGTGTGTTGCATCCATCTGGCATATGTAGACTCCAAATCTCCTTTTTCCTTGAATGTCTAGGAGCTGACTCTTAGAGCTCCTATGGTGACAACTCCATTGAGTTTATCATATCCCCTTCTTCCTTTCTATTTCACTTTTATTTTATTAATTTGTCAGTTCATTTCCACTGTATTCATTCCTAATCGTTTCAATAATTAATATTAAAGTAACCCAGACCAGACTTCCTCAATACCTCAGCTCCATACCATACCTACTTCATTCTTTTATAATTCTATTCACTTTTCTACCTCTAAAAAACCCCCATGGCTGCTTTATTACTTGTCTGCTTACTCGTTACATTTAAGACATCCCAATTCTATTAATCAACTACAATCCCTTTATTCAGTCTAAAATTCCTTCCAGTATTTTCTACACACGATTACCAATTATTCCTATTGTCGTGTCTTTTTTTTCCTTCTTGACAGTTCAAGTAATAACAATTAACAACAACAGCAATAAGTGCAATAATAACAATAACAACAATAATAATAATCAGGAATTTGTGGTCGATAAAGAAGAGAGAAATAGTTACTCCGGAACCAATGAACACCTCAATGCACACATGAATGCCAATACCAACAATAAAATACCCCAATCCAAAGGCAAGTGAATCAAGTTTAGCCCCCAAATTAATGCAACTAGACAGCCTTTTCTGACGCCTGAAACACAATCGACCTTGTAGCCATGCCAAAGTTTAATGGGAAGTTCTAGATTTTCTATGGCTTTACACTGCCGACAGAAGGAGGTAATAGAACCCTCAGTATCCAAATTCCAGAACTCCAATAATCATCTTCTAGAGAGAAGGTGATGCTAAATTTCAATATCATCCTCTTTTTTTTTTTGATACCGAGGTCTCCAGGCCTCTTAGAACACCTGACTAAGTCCTCGGGGCACGTGGATTCACTGCCTCTCCCACGCACTGGGTAAATCAGGGTTTTTGCACCCAAGCAAGTGGCCCCAAGGGGGTAGGTTTCAAACCCAGGACCTCAGCTTCCTGAGGCGTGATCCTGGCCAACTGCACTACCCCATGGAAAGGTAGAAACTAGAGAATATATATATATAATGCATTCAAAAAAGACAAAAAAGGAACAAGAAGCGCTCAAAGCATCAAAATAGAACCCCGAAGAGAGAAGCCCATTGATTACACGCATTGTTTGGTTAGGAATAGAATGTACCAATTACTCTGGGCTCTATGAGGTTCCTGGTGAAGCTGCCACGGGCGGTTACTTCTTCAAATTAATCCTAAACTAGCAAAGGGCAGCGCAAGTAAGAAAGAGTTAGTTGATATTGAAGAAAGTTGACACCTTCCTTATAATTGAAGCAATGAGATCCCCTCTTCACCCATTCAACTCCATAAACTTGATCTCTACCTAGCTTCTCTTTGTCACAAAATTCAAAGGTCAATTTCTTTTCTTTACACTGATATCTGCCAGCTAAGCTTTTAGAATTGTTTTCCACAACTGCACTGTGTCCACTTTATCCAAGAAATATCAGAAATGGCCTTGACAAATGAGGACTAGGGATAAGCATTTAGCTCTCCAAAATACATAACCAGAACAATTAATTTTTTTTTCCTTTTTTCTGAATTTTGCTATGTTGACAATTGACACCCTGCAGTATTTATATATCAAATGCCAATATTTTTATTCGAACAAAATTTCATTTACCATATTGTTTTTCAATCTTGTTGGATTCCTCTCTAGTTCATGTTCTGCAAGATCAAAATACATTGGCTGACAAGCTTGCCAAATGGGGAGCTGGGTTAACTTCCATGTATGGTGGTAGCAGTCACCTTAATTGCTGTGCATAGTTGTATTCCCTTGTCATTGTATTAGTAGCTTGTAATTCTTATTTTTCCTTGATAAAGTTCATCTCTACCTATTAAAAAAAAAAAAAAAAATTACCATTTTTTTTTATAGATAATGAAAGATTTTATTGAATGAAAAGACAGAAAGCTACAAACACCGGGCTGGGATTGGGTGCAAATGAATTTCGTGCAAACAGGTGCAAACGGCCCCAGGGAGCTAACACATCAGCACTGAAAAGTGATTTACACTTTTTGGGGGCACTCTTATCATTTTTCGGCGCTAATATGTCCGCACCCTGGCACCATTTGCATGAAATTCATTTGCACCTAATTGTTTTCTGACAAACACCTGCCAGACTGCATGAGAAATGCAACTCAGCCTAAACACATACAAGCAGCGACCTAGCGATGCCAAATTACCCCTTCTCAAAATGAAGCCAATCCCATTCAAAAACCCAGTCTTGAAACCTGATTCCATGGAACATAAGGATGATAGAAACCCAGTAGAAGAGCCTAGAAAAGGTCTTCTCTTGGATCTTCAAGATTGAAAATCCTAAGATTCCGCTCCTCCCAAAGACTCCAACACATGGCAAAAGGGGCACACCTACAAATCATCTTCCCTTGTTCAAAGCCTCCCTCGGCATAAAGCTCCATCAGGTCATCAGCTCCTTGGTTGATCTCTTACTATATATATATATATATATATATATATATATATATATATATATATATATAGTGTCTGATTGTGCAGCTTATGAAATAAATTATATGGACGTGTTGGAGTTCGGGTTTCTTG
>JAOXJP010040922.1:0-16403 GCA_025762735.1 Platanus orientalis
ATCTTCTCCGGATCAGAGAGAGAGAGAGTAGCTATAATAAGAGCAGAGCTCCGTTCGAATTCTAGTGGACCTGTTTTAAAATCAAATCGAGGTACAGAGTTTGGGCGGGAAGAAGGAGGCCGGATTAAAATATATTAAAACATGTATTTATAAAATGACAAAAGTACCCTTTGCTCTTCTTCTCCGTCTTTCGTCTTCTTTCACTACCAACCACTATCATCACTTGCTGGAGCCAAGCCCTCCATCACACTCCCTCATGCCCTAATCAGCCTAGCTCTTCCTATTCCCATGGATTTTGATGCATTGATCTGATAGGTAACGGTGTCGTCGGAGGAGGAGAGTCTCGTTTTCTGCTCTGAACCGAGTCTAATATCAGAATCCAGACATGTATATGTTCTCCACCGATCAGAAATTTTGTCACATCAGGATATCTCTTTGCAGCGATGGTAGATTCTCAAGAAAACAGGGGCAGCAATATCCGCTGTTGCTGTGGCTCAGATTGGCCGAACTGAAGTTGAGAATGGGGTTGTGCAGAGAAAAACAAGAGGGATATGACGGTGCCAGTGTGTGTGGTGTTCGTCACCGGCGGCGTTCTCAGTTGGTGCGCTATTCAATGATGAAGACGAGCAAGAGTGGAAGATGAAGATGAAGATGAAGATGAAGCATGAAGGGTAGATTTGTCGTTTGAAAACAAAAACTTTAGGTCCGATGTGATGCGAGGTTTACCTTGGGAAAAGGAGAAAAAAGCAAAACCACCTTATAAATGAGAGAAACAGAGAGAAAAAGAAGTTAACTATTTATTATTCCTTCCCATCCCTTCTCCTCGTATTTCCATTATTTTTGTAGAAATAGTTGAATGACCAAATATTTGAAAAAATGAAAAAACATGTAAAGTATAAGTCAACATCCTAGGTAGTTTTACTCTTCTAATATCCCATACATCAAATTCCATGAAAATGAGGTTTCTAGGGAAAAAAATACAATTTTCCTTCTTTTCTCATGGTTTACCTCTAAACAAACACAACCTTAAGCCCTATCTATTACAAGTAAAATATGGGAAAATGAGGGGAATTGTATTTTTTTTTTCCACCTTTATGTTGTCTGATGCATGGGGATGCCAGATGGGAAAACTTGGTAAAACCACGTAGAGTGTTGAACCTTTCCCTTCATGTTGTTTGATGTATGGGGATACCAGATGATAAAACTTAGTAAAACAATCTAAAGTATTGAATTTTTCCCATGTTTTTCCACTTCTTTACATATTTGCTCACACACCTGTTCTTACCAAAAATGATAAGAAAAAGAGGGGATGAGATGGAAAGGAAATGAACAGTGACTTTTTTTTTTTTTTCCTTTACTCTTATTTTCTTTTGGTGGTTTAACTTTTCTCTCCTTTTCCCATGGTTTACCTTATAACAAACAAGGACTTAAGCTTTTTTTATTCTTTTGGCAAAGCTACATGGCAATTTTGTGAAGTTTCAACTTCACCAAATATGGACTCCAAACCGGCCCTTAAGCATTGTTTGTTACAAGGTAAACCTTGGGAAAATGAGAGAAAAGTAAAACCACTTTAGAAAATGACAGAAAGTGAAAGAAAAGTAAAGTTGTTCATTTACTTCTTTTTCTTTCCCCTCCTATTCTTACAGTTTTTGGTAGGATCAGGTGAGTGAGCAAATATGTGAAGAAATGAGAAAACTTGGGAAAGGTTCAACATCCTAAGTGGTTTTATCAAGTTTTCCCTTCTGGTATCTTCATACATTAGACAACATGAAGGTGGGAAAAAAGTACAATTTCCCTGTTTTTCCCATGGTTTACCTTGTAACAAATAGGGCCTTAATGAAAGCCTAACGTCCACCCATATGTAGGGGCAAACACATGATGTCGAAAATGTGATTTACAGTTTGGGAGGGTGATTTTCATCTTTTGATGCCATGTGTCCACCTCTACATTGGGGGCATACATTAGGTGCTTGTTAAAGGGGTGTACCAAATCTGTGGGGTTACCACATTGGTACTTGTGTTTGACACTATTAGGTCATATGTATATGATTTGTCAATCCCATGATCAAAACATATGTGTAAGTCTTATGAAAATCCCTATGTGTATTAAAGTGTCAACTCAAATTGAAGTAGATAAGTGGACTAGAAACGTGAAGACTAATTCCTCTAGATGGGCCTCAAGACTTCATAAAAGGTAAGGTATAATCATGCATTCATATATGTTAGTAGTGTTGAGTGAGTAGACCTAAATAAGCCTAAACATGTGTAGGAAGACCTACTTTAGACTTAGGAGGAATGTCTCAAGAAAGAGATTCAAAAGAGTCAAGTTCAAGTTATAAACAAAGCTCTCTAAGCGGTCACCAAAGTCTTGACCAATCAAGAGGCTTAATGCACTTGGCCCTAGAAAACTCCCAAGGGACAGGCCCTATCAACCCTGATTGGTCATGAACAAGTTTGGAAAAACATAAGAACATACCTTATATGCTCTAACTGGTCACGCATGGGTCAAAAAGGAACCTGAGGGACATGCCCCTTCAATCTTGACTAGTCATGCAAGGGTTAGGCCCTGACCAGTCAAAGATGAGAGTTTTTGAAAAAAATAAAACGTATCACGTAAGATTCAAATCTAAGGAAGTTGGGCATTTGACCATTGGAAAAGATTCCAAATCAAGGTCCCATATTATCCATGACCCTTATAAAGAGAAAAAAAAAACTCTCTCATTAAAATACTTCAAGTATTTGAGAGATTCGGTTTTTGGCAAATATGTGAGCTCTCCAATCTTAAAAAACCTATAATCTTCTTGAGATTGAGCTCCTTGAGTGAAACTCTCTTGAAAATATCTCTTATTCTTCATCCTCTCTACTTCTAAACTATAAACCCTAAATGAGAGACATTTGTGGGTTGTCCCAAGAGGAAACCCTTGTTTGGCTAAGCTCAAGCAGCTTAAGAGCCAAAGCTTAAAGCATTATGGGATCAATAGGCATACAAGCTCAATAAGGGGAACCCCCACTTGGTAAGAATAACAAAACCAACCTTTGAGATGTAAACTTTACTTTCATTTGCATTCATATTCATCTTTATCTTGTTTGTCTTATGCTAGAGACACTGAAAATAGCTCTACACTAGCTAAAGAGACAGGGTGTAGTTGATACTTGCCTTGAGCAAGTAGTGTAGGTCTTTAGTTAATTCCAACCTAGATTGTATTAGTCAATCTTAATGAAAATTACATAAGCTCAGAAGTGAGCTTTTGGAGAGTGGGTGTAAACCATCATGCCAAACCACTATAAATCTTGTCTTTTGGTGTGTTGTGTTTGATTGCTATATTCTTTTCTATTGAGCTCTTCATTCTTAATCTCATAAAACAATTTGCATATTTTGTAGACTAATTACTTTTGATTAAATTCACATTTGAGCATATTCATTGGTACTTAAAATCAAAAGGAATTAAAATTGAACCAAGGCAATTCAAAAAGGGCAAAAATAATTTGTAAATCCTATTCACCCCCCTCTAGGATAAACCTACAAGGTATTTTCAGACACGACTTGTGAATGCAACATCAACCCAACACGAAACAAGCGGGTTAGGGTTGACTGTAAAATGTTTTTGGGTCAAAGTGGGTTAACCCGCTTTGACACAATTAGTAAATGGGTTAGGTTTAGGTTGACCCATATTATATCCTTGACTTAACACGACATGAATTACCACATAACCTATGAACCACCAAAAAAACGAGTTAGGTTTGACTATGAACGTGTTTTGGGTCAAAGTAGGTCGACCGCTTTGACACAATTAACAAATGGGTCAAGTTTGAGTTGAGCCATGTAGTAGTATACCCTTATATCAACACGACACAAACCCAACCCACCAACATGAATCGCCACTCCTATGTGGACCCACCATCTATTTGCCTACAAGTTTTATGAGACCATATGACCCGTATCGATAGATTTTTTAAATTGAACATTGATTAAAAACATTCCATAAAACCAACGATAGGTGCCAAGAGATCTATCAAAATAAAAATATAAAACATTAACTAAGTTAGGAAACTTTCCTCAATATGGAATTTAGATAATTTCCCTCAGTACTTGTTTTCCATTTTCACAATGGATGATTATAATCATGAGGATTATTGAGTTGAATGAACTGAGCCAAGATTCCTTACCACAAACAAAAACAAAAACAAAAACATATGAGTTAATCTAGAAAACCAAAAAAAAAAAGGTCATGAATATATTGCAAGTTTAAATGAGATTTAATCTATCATTTTTAACTTTGTAGTCTAAAGGGGTATTTGGTCCAAATTCTATAATTTGATTACTGATTTTGATTTTGGTCTCTCATAATCAGATTATGAAAACAGATTTGTCAAAGTCAGAATCCTATTTGGATAAACTTGATTTTGGAAGCTCATTTCACACTATAGAATTATGATCTTGTTTGGTTGAACAATGCTCATAATTGATAATTCTACTGAGAATGTGCATAAAATACCTAAATTGCCTAGACATGAGATATTAGATTACCAAAGTTATAGTAAAAGCTTTAAGACCCAATCATACATATATGTTCACATACAAAAAGCCATTCAACATACTATAAGCAATTAAAAACTATATAATTAAAATGCATCATGGATGTATTTCTCCTGACTCATGTTTCGTAGTAGCTGCAATTGCATCTCTTAATGTGTCCATCTCTTGCTACAACTGTGATGGAATATCATTTTTTGATCACCATCACCTACATTAGCATGATTAAGTACTACCAAATCTTCAATATAATATTCATGAAATAACCAATCTTTATAAGATTCTTGTCGTATAAAATTTTATAAAGTATATGCAACATTACAATAAGCATTTGTATGTTGAACTTTTAAGGAGCCATCAGTTTTGGGATTGGAAATCACACCTTTAACATGCCAAAAACATCTTTCGATAACATTCTTCAGAGTGAACATAATTGAATATTTTCTTCATCTAACATAGTCTTTGACCTCCACGAAGAAAATCTTGAAGATGATAGCGTATATTCCAATGCAGCGTAAGAAATCCCGGCTTCA
This sequence comes from Platanus orientalis, assembly GCA_025762735.1. Classification (NCBI taxonomy): domain Eukaryota; kingdom Viridiplantae; phylum Streptophyta; class Magnoliopsida; order Proteales; family Platanaceae; genus Platanus; species Platanus orientalis. The sequence goes on from JAOXJP010040922.1 coordinate 5,067, forward strand.
TCTAATGTAGTCTTTGACCTCCGCGATGAAAATCAGGGCAATGCTTATATCTCCTATAGGGGCACACATTCCAATTGCTATTGAACTAAGATATCCATGCACCAACAAACACAACATAATTTAAAGCTTGCATTATTGGTTTAAAAGTAACAATTGGCCTAAGCATTAATGAACTGGAAGTCTTTGGTGACTTAATACTTGTTATACTCAAATCCATCAAGGAATAGTTCGTCAAGGCCAAACATCTTCAAGACTACCATAGATGCATGAAAGTTTTGTCTAGGAAGTTTTTGTACTTGTCTTTCACATGCAAACCCAGGAGTAGAAATAAATTCATGGATGCCCTATCTACTCTAGTAGGGTTGTCAATCGGACTGGGTTAAGTCAGGCCGATGTCTGCCCAAACTTAGCTTGAAATGTTTTACTCGAGTCCGAACTCAGCCCGAATAAAATTTTGGGCCCAAACTCAGCCCATTTTAAAATAGGCTTCAGACCAAGTTCGGGCTGCCCAAATAAAACGCTTTTCTTAATTTTTAGGTTGATTTTAGGCCCATAATTTTCCCTAAATGCATATTATATGAGTTTTTTTTAACAGTTGACACTTGAACTATTTGATGATTGTAAATTTGTTAAAAACATATGCATCCAAAAAAGAATAAAAAATATATATATAGACCTCCAATCAGCATATAAATAAATTTATTATTTGCTAACTAGTTTAGGCCAAGCAGGGTTAGGACTCAGGCTGAAACTGAGTCTGCCCAAATAAAACTTCGGGCCTAAAAGTTGGACCCAAACTTAGCTCAACCCAAAATTAGGTTGGCCCAACCTAACTATTTTTTGGGTCAGACATGTCGGGTTTTGGGCTAGCTAGACCTAATTGACAGCCTTATATTTTAGCCTCCATGATGGACATCCCTTACAATGCTAGTCTGAGACTGATCAAAGATTCAAGCTGACCTAGTGTTTTTAGATTGCCACTAAGCTAGTTTGAGACTGATTCAAGCTGACCTAACAATCTGAGCCACTAACCTCTAGAACCATATACTTTGTCATCAAGAGATATCTTGAGGACCAATTTCCTTCTATTGCTTCCAAGAATGGCATGCATACTCTATAGAGGTTAGTAGCTCAGATTGTTTTGGTTGGTGGTCTACTATACAAGAGGTCTCTAAACTACATCTTATTAAGATGTTTCGAAGAGTCCAAATCTACCACCGTTATTGATGACATTAATGGTGGTGAGTGTGCTCCTCACATGAATGGACTCATGGTAGCCAAGAAGATCCTTTGTCTAGGGTACTACTGGTTTATAGTGAAACTAAATTGTTGCAGCCATGTCAAGAAATGCCACATTTTCCAAACTTATGCCAACCAAATCAAGGCACCTCGTTCCAACTTGCATAACATGACCACGCCATGGCCTTTCTCTATATGGGGAATTGATATGGTTGGACCTATTCCTTGAAAAACAGCTAATGAACATTTTACATCATAATGACAATTAAATATTTCACCAAATGGGTCGAAGCACTGTCTCTAGCCAAGATTACCAAGAAGAACACTATTCACTTTGTGCATAGAGACATTATTTGCCACTAAGGCATTCTAACTAGGATCATTATAGACAATACTATCAATTTTATTTCAAAGGATTTGGGACTACTCAGTCAAAAGTTCAAAATCCAACATCATTGAACATCACACTACGAGCCACAGATAAATGGTATAGTCAAAGCTGCTAACAACAATCTAAAGATCTTGTAGAAGATGAATGCCACCTATTCCAATTGGCACGATTCATTACCATATGATCTCATGGCACATAGAACTTTGATCTGCACATCAATAAGGAAAACTCCATACTCTTTGTTATATGGCAAAGAGGCAGTTTTACCCATCGAGGTGCAAATTCCAAGTCTTCGACTCCTAATAGAGGCAAAATTTGTAGAGTTAGATTGAACACAGGTCCAACATGATTAGTTAAACCTCATTGAAGAGAAAATGCTTCAGGCAATCAACAATGGACATCCCTATCATGAGGACTGGTCAACATTGACTGGTCTAGGCAGGTCTTCTCCATTCATTTGCCTCAACATGAGGACTCCACCCAAAAGTCTCTTCTTGACAATGTAGGGGCCTTCATAATTGGGGCTAATTTTGTCTCAAGGATCTTATTGATGAGGTAGAGTCTTTTTCACTACCATTCATGTATATCTCTTGACTTCACCTTTTTGTCAAATTCCACTGACATTCCTCTTTTGTAGGCTTGATCATGACTAATAGCACTAAGGCATCTCTCATCAAGTAGACTCATTTGCTCATTTTGGTTTTCTATCCACTCTAGTTCATCTACTTCTGCTTCAAGGGCTATTCTTAGACTTGAAATCTCTACTTCTATGGGAAAAACAACTTCCGCATACAAGTATGGAGTGGCCCCTGTAGAGGTTTTGATAGACGTGTAAGCTAACAAGGCATATGGCAAACATCTCATGTCTATGTGCATGGGTTTCTGACATCTTCTCAAGTATTTTCTTTAGATTCTTGTTTGTTACTCTATTGCCCTGTTCATATAGAGACGATATGGAGAGGAAAATAGATGTCTAATCTTGAGCTGTTGGCACAATTGAGTCATGTTCTTGCCTTAAAAGTTTGTAGCGATGTCTATCATGATCTCTTAAGGGACGCTATATTGGTAAATAATGTCTCTTTGGATAAGTGTATAATGTTCTTTATGGTAACCGCTGTTAGAGAAGCAATTTTTACCCATTTGATAAAGTAGTCGATGACCACTATAGTATATCGTTGTCCATTGGAAACTTTCTTGGGGAGGGGCCCTATCACATTGATCCCCCCTAAGGAGAAAATTATGGCAATGTTAGGAATACAACTCTGTTGAAGGGACATTGATCTTGTCTAACACTTGAAATAAGCGGCAACTTTTAACATGTTTGTAGTAATCAGTCTCAAGAATGGTCCAATAGTAACCCATTCGCTTGCTCTTCTTGGCCATCGTGATTCCGTTCATTTGAGGACGATAGATTCTTTTATGTGTCTTTGTGATCGTCCGTGCTTCTGCTTCATCTAAACGTCTTTATGTGAAAGAGCCCTCCCCAAAGCAGTCAAAATCGCCCTGATTTGCGGCTTTTGTATATGATGTGTTCTACGATTCCAATAAATTTAGGAGCCGTATCTTCTATTAAGGCATAAGTCATCAAGGCTTTTCTTTACCATTCCTAAAGTAAAATAATAATAAGAATGATATTTTTTATGCTTCTTGATCGTGTGTTACTGGATTATTTGTGTAAATCATGAAAATTTAATCCAATGAAAGCATGCATGATAATTCAATATAGACGAAGGAAGCAGCTTACTTCAGCGATGTTACGACCTTTCCATTTGGGGATCGGTAAGAACTCGTGGTTCTTCAAACTATTGCCACCTGTGAGTATTGCTTTACAGCGTTAACATTTTTTTTTCCAATTAAATCTGTCTTCTAATGATGGTTATTTGATGCACATCCAACTTAGTTTTTTTCTATCCCTAAATGATCCAACTGTCGTCCTTCAGGTTTGCAATTTGACTAATGAATACATCGTGAAATGTGAAGGCAATCTCTCCCAAGAAATTCCTGTATATGGGCAACCCAAACGGCTTGCTTAGGCATCTTGAAAGTGAAAAATGGGCATTCACGAAGAATGGTTGTGTGCTGTGAAGATTCAGGCCCCACCTCCCCTTTAGTCCCACTGAGATCTCCTTTTTAAGTAGATGATTCTAAAAAATTCAACGCAAACTTCAATTATGTATTGTTATTCGTCGATCTGGGAAATGGAATATTTTTAGCATGGAGGATGTGAGTGTGGGATTGTAGGTTGAACAGGTCAAAACCACAAGTGCAGCCCAATATTCATACAAATGGAAACTATTTGTGGGACAAATTAGCGAGGGGCTGAGCCCTCTACTGTAACTTGAAGATACAATGAATGGTTCTGCTTAATGTAACATTCCACATCAATTTTGGTCCTTTTTTCATGCCTAAACGGCCATTGAGAATCATTTGACATTACTTGGAAAGAGAATATTGTATTTAGTTGTATTGGGTAATAGCCTAAGCATTGGGATCTAGAATTCAGGCTGTTGTTTTTTGCAAGTTTTCAGCCAAGGGGGCACTCATTCACATAAAGGAGTTGGTTTCCATGTTGAAAATATGGATGCTATCTCCATGAGCCCCTCAAATTTTTTTTTTATTTTTTTATTTTTTATAAAAAATTCATTCATATCTCACACGTGAGATACAAGAAGAGTGGCGATTGCATGTTGTGACTTTTCTTCTTTGAGTCTGTTGAAATGTGTCAAGTATATTGACCCTAAGATCTCCTTCAACCTTAGGGTTTTAGTAGAGATGGTTAATTGCTTTATTTAAGAGAGTTCTATTTAAGTGGGTTTTTCAAGGTGAGAAAATAAGGTTCTTTTTTTTGTAGTAAAAAAATGTGAGAAGGGTTTTTTTCATAGTTTAGAGGCAGAATTTATTGCTGTAACACACGCTCCAATTTTTCTTGGTACTTGAGTTTGATCTGAGAAAAAGAGAGATTCTATTGTAGCTTATATATATTTCTCTAGTATATAATGAAGCACGGACAAAACATGTATATGTAGGCCAAAGACTTCAACCATGTAAAAATTCTTGTATTGTGTGTATGTGTTGCTAATTTCATTTCTATTGTGGTGTTCTTTACTGCTTAAATCATGAATTGTTTAGCCTCATATCCTGTCACGTGGAATATCAGGATATATTGTTTCTGTTATGCCAACACATGCCAAATTGTAAAAGTGTATATTTTCTTAGACAATTCAAATTAGGATCTAACTTTTGATGGGTGAGAACTAAGAAGAATTTGCAATAAAATCCTATTACGAGCATCAACACTGTACTGATTAATAAATCTTCTTACATAGAATTGTAATTTAACCGCTCCCATAAGATTGACATTTTATTGAAGGAAGCACAAGTGCTTCACTTTCGTTTCCTAGTGTTTTATTGCCTTACAAGCTCTATAAAGAGGTGGCTAGGATGACACTCTTTAAACTTTATTTTCACCTTGGTAAAACCCTCTGGGAAAACTAGGAAGCTCCAGCCTTTATTTGCTTAATTAACCTCCAACCTAAGAGATCCTGCAAGAACAGAGAGAGCATAGAATTTTTTTGTTATGCCTGCTAATAACCAAGAAAATTACAATAATATCAGGTAGAATTTTTAAATGTATCAAATTGGTCCAACTTGATGGTCATGAAATCGGATCAATCAAATATATTAGACCACTACAATCGTCCATAGGGGGTACAATTTGACCAAACTAAATGAGATACAGTTTTGCCATTATGATGAACCAATTAAATAAATATTTAGTCATTATATTATGAGAAACTTATCCTCCCTTCCTATTGGTAAAGTTTTCAAGTGGAAAGATATAGCAAGAAGGGAGAAGAGGCCTCACGAGCTGCAATCAATGGAGATGCCAATGGGGAAGGGAAGAGGCGAGCCACATGCACCAGGAAGAGAGCCAACAGCGCTGTCCTTGATGTTATGGATGCGGGTCGCCGCCTGCTTGATGCAGTTGCATGCAAGGCGCTTGTCATCAGTTGTGGCACACATCGCCCTGACCCGTTTCACCCCATCACAACACCCTGGCAGAGGATTTGCATCTGTCCCGGTCAAGTAGGAGACACATTGGGTCAGGTTTGGGTCTACATCGGCACAGGTGAAGGCCTGTGTTGGTTCGATCATCAAGTGAGCCATGGTTAGCACCACCAAGACACAAATGAAAATCCCCTTCATCTTCTAATTTCTATGAGATAGCACCGGTACTAAGCTACTGATATGCGTGTGTGACTTGGGTTGGGTTGGATAGATAAGGGGAAGCTTATAGGGGTATATATAGTGTGGTGTGGCAGTGACAATGGCTAAAGCCTTGCGATAGTGCAGCTAGCGTCTATAGCTTTTTATCAGCTTTTGCCTATGCTTTTAGCTGAAAATAGTACATTTTGTAACTGAAAAAAAAGAAAAAGAGAGCATATGATGACGATAATTCTTTGTTCTTTTCTTCTATCCCCTCTCTTATGCGTTATCCAAATAACAGGTGGTTTTAACGATTTTCATACTAAAAAAATTGAAGAGATGTATTTTCTTAGGGGTCTCAATGTATTTTCTTAGGGGTCTCAATGGATTGGGATCAGGTCCTGGTCGGCTCCATGTACACACTAAACCATTCCCAATTATATACATCTGGTCCGGCTTAATGATTACTAGGTTTGGATATAGGTATGATTTATGTTTTTGGTAAGGGGGTATAGGTATGATTAGACGATTCCATTCCCTGCCCACCTAATAACAGGTTTCTTATCGAACACTTGATATTTGTGTTCTATATTTACTTTTTCAATCGTTCCAAGCTTTTGATTAAGGTAATCCTACAATTTTTTTCTTCCCATCTAAACCCGTAATTAAGAGAATTTGCTTGGTTTGGTGATGTTACAAATCTAGTGTTTTAACTCTGCTATTTTTTTAATATTTTTAATCTAGTTCCTCTTTCACATATTATGATTACTCGAAGTAAAGGTGGTACTCACCATCTCAAGCAGTATCCTTCATTTGGGTATGTTATCCTCTCCACAAAGCATCCTCTGCTTTTTCTGACTTTATTATCCTGTCCAACTTGTCTTTAGCTCACTTCTTTCAAGCAAGCTTCCAAAGATCCATGTCGAGTACATGTTGTAGAAAAAGAATATAATGCCTTGGTTCATAATAATACCTGGTCTTTTGTGTACAATCATTCATCTAAGAATGCTCTTACCAAAAAAGAAAAAATCATCTATGAATGTTATTGACCGCCATTGGGTATACAAAGTCAAAAAGAAAGCCGGTGGCTCAAATGAGCACTTCAGAGCACATCTAGCTGCTATGGAGTATAATCAGAAGGCAGGAATCAACTTCAAAGAAACCTTAATCCAATTGTTAACCCTCTGTTCAGTTCTTAGTACCATTGCTATTTCACTTTCTTGGCCCATTCGTTTTCTTGATGTTGAAATGGTCTACCAAGAAGGATATTTGTAACAGCCATGGGAATAATATCATACCAAATAGAATCAGTTTCAACACCTATTTTAAGAGAATTACGAAAATTGAAGTCTTAAATGCCTTTCTTTATGGAATTCTCTTGAAGAGGTTTATATGGCTGATCAACTTCAAGGAATCATGGATTCTTCTCATCCAACTCATGATTCTTGCTTTCAGTATTGGGCCATCCATGGCCTCAAGCAAGGACCTAGTGCTTGATTGCAATGATTTTTTTTTTGGTAATAGAATTTTATTTAAGAACCTTGGGTACAAATTGTTGCATCATCGTGCACTATCCTTTGTAACCAATGTGGCAATTGACTTTTCCACTTTATATGATACTCACAGTTAAGTCCAAATGCTTGGCTAAAGCATGCTCCACATTATTTTTCAACTTACTAATGTGTTTTATCTCTATGGCCTCAAACATAATGTAATGTGTGAAGTTTGATTCATTGGGTTAGCATATGGAATTCAACCCAAAGAAAAACCTGAATGTGAAAATTTTCAGGGTTCAGGGGTGAAGCTTCGAGAAAATTTTTTGACCCATTTTTTATGTATATGATTGGATTCGAACCATATCCATATATGTATGAGAGTTTTTAGGGTATTTATATGTTTGTCCTAGGGTTGCATGTGGAGTGAGAGAGGTTTTGAAATTGTAAATCGTCTTGGATGACTTGTCGTCCTGATAGTGAAAGTTTTCTCTGTGACTCCATGGTTTTTCCCTAAACTGGGGTTTTCCATGTAAATCTTGTGTTGTGCGTAATTTATCTCTTTGTTTTGCTTGTTGATTTTATTGCATCTTGTTTCTTCTGTGAAGAAGAAGGTAAAACGATCCTATCACATAATTATAAGGTTTTTGCAATCTGCAACACAATCTAATTTCGTTGGGACTATCCTCAAGGTTGCTTCTCAAATAAATAGTTACTTCCACAAAATCTGCTTCCATGATAATTTTCAATATTTCCAAAGCTGTGGCCATCCTTAGTCCACATAGCACTGCCTCACATTCACTAGTAGTGGTGTGCACACCATTCTTCTTCCTGTAATTGTTTCTAATACTGCTCCCTTTCCATCTTTGATTATCATGCCCATACCAACTTGTTGAGTTGTTGTGGATAGAGCTCTATCAAAATTTAGCTTCAAGAAGTCATCTTTTGGAAGTACCCAACGATCATGGACTGCATCATCCTCTTTTTGCATCTGGGTGTACTTATTCTCTTTAGCTCATTTTTTTTAATTTGCATGCACTATCCACAACAAGTTTCAAATTGAAGTCTCTATTTTCAAAAATCATTAAATTCTTTACCTTCCATATTTGCTAGTAGATTATTGCCACACAATCACATAACCATCTTTTTATCTTTATTTTTCATAGAAGTTAAGCATAGCCATTTTCTCTTCCCATCCATAAAATTAATATTTCAATCCTCATCCTCCTTTATTCTAAGAGATAGTGGTGAAGCAAACCATACTTTATTTATTTCAGGACATACCAATCCATGAATTATTGTCTCATTACTTTGTTTTGCACAAATGACATATGGGGTCACTATTTTCCCCTCTTAATTTGTAAAAAAATTCATTTTCATAGAAAATGCTTCATTACATGCGTTACACATAAGTGGTTTTATTTTTAGAGTTATATTAAGATTTCATATTTTTATTTTTGAGGGGAATCTGTTATCACTAATATTTGAACTATTATTTTGATTGACTCTGATATCACTTTCACTATTGTTACTATTATTTGTATTATTTCCATATATACAATAATATTACTATTATTGTTATTAATATTATTTTGATTATTCCTACCCATTATTCCATTATTACAACTATAATTATTCCCATTATTCTGGGCATTCTCCTTTTCTTCGGAAGGATTATTTGCCCCTACGCTATCTAGGTTAATATTATCTATATTTAATTGATTTGAGTTAGCCTTATTGATATTTCTATTTGTATTTTGATTTAAAGATGTTAATGAGAAGTATCATGATTTTACAGTGTTGATTCCTTTTTATTTATTTATCATAGTGCCAAATTAATCTAATTGTCATTATTTCGATTGCTAATATAGATCTTTTTTATTTCTTTAATCTCTTCTTCACTTGTAACACCCCATGTTGTACTAAAAGGGTAAAACTATAATTTTACTCTCATAAGGATAAAATTGTCATTTCACATGTTTTAGAAAGACCATAGAATGTTTTAAGAACCCTTTGGACCAAGCTAGAAGTGTAAAACACAAGTTCGAACTTGAACTTGTCAAATTCCGAAGTTTTTCTAAGTGAGTAATTAGGGTAACTTTACAAGAACACCTGTACCAATACTGAGACAGTTTGAGTATGAGTCATATATCATTAAAAAGGTCATCGAGTCTACTTTCCAATGCCTCAAATGGCACGTAATTTAAAGTTTTTTTACAAAGAGTTATGTCCATTTATTCATGGAGGGTCAGTGTTAAAAGAAACGTGATCCATCTCAAGAATCACGAGAAGGACCATGAGCGTGATCGATTGCGGATCTCATGATCGATCACAAGAGAAGGATTTTTTCTCTCGGGTGTTTTCTGAGAGGCCTGTGATCGATCATGGATCTCATGATGGATCAAGCTTGGGAAATGCTGAAAGTTTCGAGAAAATTTATTTTATGCCATTTTTAACGTGGCTTTCACCCATTGGACCCCCACACATGTGAGATATCATTTTAGATACCTTATAAACTCTAATAAATTCCATTTAGGTCATTTAGAACCATATGAATAAAGAGAGAAATGGTTAAGGAGATTTGGGGAAGGAGAGGAGAACCACTTCTCTAAGAAGCAAGGTAAGCTCTAGATCTCAAATCTGGTTTGATTGTTTTAGATTTGTTCTTATTTTATTTTTCTACCATAGATTATCTTAGATTCTTGGGTTATGACCATTGATTTATGGTTTTATCTTAGGAAAATGGGCGAACACCAAAGAAAAAGGGATTTTCTCTTGAGGATTGATAATAGTTTAAAATTGTAGTATTGTCATAGTTTAAGTAGGCATTGTCGCATCTATTTTGCATTTATTTATGCATTTTACACATAGATATATGAGATTTCTCAATATTTATTCTTATGCTTAAAATGATGTATTAATGCATATCTTATTTTGTAGGAAGTTTAAAATCAATTAGCAAATCACGTGTGACCCAAATCTAATAGAAGAAACTCGAACTCCAAATTCGAAAAGAAATCTGGATAGAGAAATTTGAGTCAATTGCAGTATTTTGGTTATAACTTTCTACCTTGATATCGGATTAAGGTGATTCAAGTTGGGTTAGAAAACTAACAAAAATGGTTACAAATATGGATTTCACAAATATCCTAAAATTTGAACGTTTTGGGGGTCGAAACGGGCCCGCAATGTGAACCTAAAAATCTGGACGAATTTCCATCCAAGAATTCTCTCTGATTCTAGTGTTTTTCTACAAGGGCGAGATATAAAAGAAAATGGGGATTACACAACCGAAAAACACACCTCTCTCTTTGGTTTACAGACCTCTCATTCAACCTTCCACCACCAACCATTTGAGCAAACTAGAGTACTTCGGAGCAGAAGATCGAATTGCACAAGTCACAAAAGAAGGCAGAGTGTTCAAGTTCATAAATCAAAAGAAAACAGTCTAAACTTTCTCTCTATCTCCCTTCATTTCATTACTTTGTATCTAGATCTTTTTATGATGTTTAGTGAAATTTTATTTTTGAATTTTCCTTTGATTATGACTAACTAAACCTCTATAGCTAGGGCTAGGGGTCAAACATGGATTCTTATGAATAAAGTTTTGATTTGATTTTTTGCTTTCATGATTATTATATGAAGTGACTGTGTTAATGAATTTTTTTATGAGTGTTGCATTTTTTCATATTTCTTGAGATTCGTCGTCGACTCTGGTTACGTTGGATCCTTGGAAAAGTTTTTACAACATGATAACATGGTTTTGCATGTCTTTACATAGTCATTGAATGAATACTCTTTAATGATAATCTTTGATCTAAAAATTATATAGTTGTTTGATTCATCCTCTCAAGGGGATGTTTACACACCAGTAGATTCTCTAAGATCCAATGTTGAGTTACGTTAGATGCGAAGAAGAATCTCTGTGTTATGTTAGTGAACCCTTTAATGACTAATCAACAACTGCATAATTTAAGGGTTAAGATATTCCCTATTTTTATTGCCAAA
>JAOXJP010040933.1:0-16403 GCA_025762735.1 Platanus orientalis
ACTTCTCGGGAGAGTTACCAAACGCAACCTTAAGGACTAGCATCTGAGCAGCACTTAGCAATTTCACTTCTCATTTCACAATAATTTTTTGGGCATCCTTCCTTGCTTCTCACTTCTACTTCCCACTATAGGAACAATGGTATGGACATCATGATCAGGATAATGAAGATGATACTCAAGATATCTGAGTAGCACTTAGCAATTCGCTTCTCATTTCACAATAATTTTTTGGGTATCCTTCCTTGCTTCTCACTTTTGCTTCCCACTATAGGACCAATGGTATAGACATCATGATGAGGATAATTAAGATGATACTCAAGATATCATCATAACCTGTTTGAACATGTGTATCCAATGCCTGGGGAACTCCATCCACAAATATTACAAAGCCATCCATAGGAATTGTTGGCAATGAAGATTCTCAGAGAACTGTAGTTCTTAATTTCTTGGGACTCCATCGAGTAAATCTCAGGAAATTCAAGGAGAAAATGTCAAGACTTTGGCTTGAAAGCAACAACAGGGTTTTCAATGGTGCAGCTGAACCTTTATTCAAGATCCACAAGAGAAATTAGTTTTTGGAGTAGAAGATGTAACGGGTATGATGCCTTTGAAGGAAGGCGCTCTTGCAAGGGACTGGGGAAATGTTATATGAGGTTGAGGGAGGGTTTGGGGTTGGAAGGTTTGGTGGTCTAGTGCTTGGTTCTTGTGTAGATGCCTTGTCCCCTTGCTGGTTGCTTTTTTGCTTTTCCAATAAATTCTTATTGTCATTAAAATAAATAAATAAACATACACATCAGAACCCAATGCATGCCTAATGTCATTCTTGCAAAATGTTTGTCAAAAAAATACAAGTTTTCCTTCTTATTCTTTTAATAGGTGAATTATGAAAAAAAAAAGAAAGAAAAAGAAAGAAAGACAAAAAATAATATGAAGAGAGATCTCTTTCTTTTTTATATATAAGATATATTCCCGGTTTCAATAAATGCTGGAAAAATTTTAGCATATGTCAGAGATATGTGTGACAGAGACCTTGTCTAAAAATAAACAATCCTATTTCAAAGTTGCATAAAAGGAAGACATAATTTAATTATTTATTTAGTAATATGTAAGGTAGCTTCCATTGAATGGAAGACATTATAATAACCACTTAGAAGCAAAATGAGGAGATATAAAATAACAAAGTGAAAGATGACCATTTTAAGTATCATGTAGAACAATATACACACCCTTAAAGTGAGAACCAATGGAGAATGCGTAGACTCGAACTGCTGCTGAGCAGCAGTTGTATGTTCAACCATCCCTTTCTTGAATGCAGCATCAACTTGCTCAAACATGGCTTTGCACGACATCTCAAATGATGGGATCATTGAAGCTTCCAAACTAGACCTTAATGCATCCTGCATGTTTAGATTCCATCACTAAGATGATAGATCAAAAAAGTATGCTAGATTCATCCGAAGAGTTATTTTCTCAAGCAATATCACAAATTAAACAAAATCATAGAATAACCTCAAGATATCAACAATCAAGGAGCGGAAATGGATTTATGGAGAACCAAGAAGAACCAGGGGCTACAGATCATCCTTTCATATATGAATCATAACAAAATAGATTGCATAAATTAAAAGCATGCAGCCAAGGAGATGCAAGGGTCTCATATCTGCGAAGAGCCATTTATGAATTACAGAACAGCCAAAATGTTCCCTAAATCACAACTTTGATACATTTGTAAGGCATTTCAAATACTCAATTAAAGGAGGTGGTCACAAGTGCCTTCCTGAGTCCGATAAGAGAGATAATAAAGGCTAACATAAGAAGCCAATGCTGTTTTGACTATTAAAAAATCTGATTGTTAAACTGCAGAAAAGAGTCCGGGCTAAATTGAAAAATTTAACTGTATGCGAGTATGCTCATACAAGATACTTGCATCCACCTGGAGAACTTAAATCTACCTGAAGAGCTTGCTTTCCAGAAGTTTGGAATTGTGCTTGAATTTGCCTAGCCACTGCAGCTTCAAGTTTTGAATTAACTGACTTCTCCAATTGACTCACTGCCTTGTCCCCGACCCCTCTCTGCATAACAAGCATCATGAGATTCCAACGAGACAGAATACTAATAAAAGGAAAAAAGGAAAAAATGGAGAGGTAAAAGCAACATTGTCAAAGGCAGTCATCTACAAAAACAAGCAGTTTCCCTGGGCTAGCCAATCAGCCAATGCACCACCTAGGCTACTAAAATTGGGTGTACTCCTGATTGTTTCAGCCACCCCCCTAGGCCAGATTTTTATACAGGTGGTATCTAATTTGATGTTACAAAGGGTGGTAATAAATATATATAAACAGCCCTTCTCACACCCCCAAAGGTAAAAATTACTTAAAATAACACAATTGGTTACCCAGATGTTTTCAAGTGTCCAATCAAATAAATCAAAACACCTAGTTTACCACCCAACAACCCATTCAGCCCCATATCAAGGAAATTAGTTCTGCTCCACTGTGAACTGGAAATAGAAGTTTCAGTACCAATAGGCATGCAACACATCAAGAATCTATCAGGGGTAGCATTAGATACCACAAGGGTATTGTGGTAGAAACACTAAACACCCTTTCTTTATATGTGCATTTACCAAAGTGCCCTTTCCTTTTTGATGTGCCAACCAGACCATACTAGACTCTTTTTCCTATTTGATTATTTATTTATTTTATCTAGTCCCCACTTATAGCAGATCCATCCATCTCCAATTAAGACCCACTGCAAATCAGTAACAAAACAATCCAACTACCACGCCAGATCACCACTCAAAGAGTCAGGCTTCCCTTTTCATGCTTTCCAAGGTGCACCCCCTAAACCTTTATTGCCCTGATATTTTCCGCTCACAACCCGGTAGTAACTTGAACACCTACCTAGGAGTTTTCTCAAGGATCCTATATCATTCTGTTTTTAAGTAACATATATCTGACTCTCCCCAAACCCCGCAGTGGCGGGAGCCTCGTGCACTGGGACTGCCCTTTATATATCCTTTTCATTAATGGATATACAATTGGATTGAACATTTATCCTTTGAGCATAAGAGATCTAAATTGTAATTACTTACACTCAAGTTTAAATATAATTTCGATTTAATAGAGATATATAATATTGCATAAGTTGATTAAAATTAAATTCTAGTTGTCAAAAAAGAAAAACCTGGGTTGTTAGTGATATTTAAGTTTAGCTAACATTGAAATAAGCCAAATGTCTAAGTTCCTAAAAATACAGAATTGCCCGAGTCACCAGGTGAGCACGTAGGCAACCAGCTAGGTCCATCACCTAAGCATTGTGATGCAACTAGAAAAAGAGTAATTTCCTTCAAGAATTGGACCTGGAATGACTCCACAATAGCCGAAGAAATGGTTTTCTCAATAACAGCAGTAATAGCACGAGCTACAGCTGGTCCCACTGAAGCTATTTCCTTCTTCAATGCTCTCTCCAATATGGCTGGTAAGTCCTTGTTCATAAAGTTGGTGATCAAACTTGTTATCTGCTGTGTACGTTCTCGTTCTAACTTTTCTTGCTTTGCATTCTCTTCTTGGAAACGAGCCCACAAAGCATCACTGTTGGCCTTAATGACTTTTTCCATGCTTCGGCCTAAGGCTGCCTCAAGTCTTCTACCTTCTTTGGTAACTGGGACAGCCACTACCATTGACAGCTGCTTCTGCATTTCTTTTTGCATGGTCATAAGCTGCATATATAAAGGCAAAGTTAGGGGGGAGATATTGGTTAAACAAAGATATCTACGTAATATACAAGTGATTCATGGACTAGAAATTCATACATTTTTACTTCATCATGTGAGTGGTAGCATTAGTGCAAACACAAGCTTATTGTCATATTTCACGACCAACACAAAGCCAAAAGAACTAAAGAGAAAGAAAAAAATGCAGTGTAATTTGCCTGTTGACACACAAAATACCATGTTATAGCCTATATCAACAAGCCACCAGAGTGGGTGAACTTTCAAGAAATATTTATCTGCTTCCACAAAGTCATGCAGATGCATTCTCTCTCCAAAAGCTTTGGCAGTTCTAATATTATATTGATTCTTCTTCAACCGAAGTAGATATGTGATACACAAGTATTATATCAGTGACAAAAAATTCAGTGAGTTGATAAGAAAGCAATTTAAGTCATCTGGACATCAAAGGGTCCAAAATCCACTGAACAAGCTCCTCCTGGCTGTAATATTTCAGAAGGCTGCAGGTAAATGACAAATCGCTATTGTATTAACATAAAATAAAATAAAATAAAATTCCAACTCTAGAATCAAGAATTATAGAGGATAGACTGAGATCATCAGGTCGAAAGCCTACCTCCACTTAAATTCATACCAGAGATCAAGTGCACTGTTTCAACATTTATTGAATGAAATAACAATAGTTTTATTAAGAGCAGGAAATCCACCAAAAAAAAACTCTTCAAAAAAAAAAAAAAAAAGAAGAAGAAGAAAGGACAAACTTCTAGAAATGTCTAGAAATAATTTAAGGGTTTTATTGATTATAATGTCACTTTAATTAAACACTGTTGCTACAAGTTAAGTCCATGCAAAAGAATCTACACATTGGTCATATTCATATGAAAAGAAATGATCATAACTGACATAACTGTAACTCAAAATGGTTACCTGGTTCAGCATCTCCTGCATAGCCATAACCTGTGAAAAAGTAGCTTCCGTAGAAGGGGCACCTGAACTGCTACCTGGTTCGTTAGAATGGTCTGTAGAGTTGAAAGGGCTTGGAGTAGGGGAAGATGGGCCTGACACTTGAGAGTTTTTCCCCTTCTGTTTCTTCCCTTTTGTAACTGGTGCTGAGGACTGTGGAACTGTCGTTGATGTAGCCGATTCAGCAAGCTTTCCATGCACATCTTTTGAGGAATCTTGGACTTCTTCCTCACCAGCATTTGGAGGCCGGACCAATGCTTCAGTTACACAAGCATCATCATCAACTTTCTGAGTCTCCTCCACATTAGAACTTTCAGTAGGCAATGCACAACATTCTCTCGCCATCTCAACACTAATATCTGAAGCCTGAGAGGAAAAGGATTTCTCCTTTTTCTCTGCAATGAAAATGCAGGGTTCTATCTGACAATTAAATTCATCATTCTTACTGGACCCATTCTCACCAACTTTAACCTCCACTTCAATACTCTCCACATCATTGTTGACAACCACATCTTGTACCTTTGCCTCACCCCTTTTCATACCCTGAGTGACCTGACCATTCTCAGAGGAGGAAACAGCCACTGATAGTATCTCTGAAGGAGTCACCAAATGGGTTGGATGTTTGTACATGATAGGAGGACTAAGCACCATCGTAATGTCATTTTGTACAACATTGTTTTCATTCTTTCTGGAGCTGTCATCCGAGGAAGGGACATCAGATGAGTTTGTATGAACAGTGTCTACTCTCCTATCAACCGAATAATCAAGAACTGGTTGGTCGCTGCCACGATCACCAAGTGGGGAACCTGGCTCAAAGCTATTTGATGGACTCCTAAAACCAGATAGTTTTCTGGACAACCTTGGACTCAAAGGAGGAGGTGGTGATGCGACATGGAGATTATCAGCATCATACGTAGCTGGTGGAAGAGTACTTGGCTTAGAGTCAACACTTGAAGTAGCCAATTCATGCAAGCTAGGATTCTCAGAAGAATCTGAGATTACAGAATATCTAGAAGCAGGTATACTCTTGGAGAGGCTTACTAAAACAGATGTTTCGTGTGACGCACTTACGACTGGCATCTCATTAGATGCACTTGCATAAGATGGCTCCAAAGCAGCGAATCCATCTGAACTAGTTCCATCTAAAGCACGAGAAGCAGTGGAGTCTGTCTTTTCTAACCCCACATTCTCCAGTGGTGATGGCAAGCACTGAGACAAATCCAGAGCATACTGCTGAATAGCCTGTGTCTGAACACAGTAAACCTGAACAACATGCTCCCCCTCAGAAATAGAGTCAACAGTTCCAGTAAGACTCAAGATTGGCATTGTGACAGTAAACTCTGAGATATAATCCATGCAGGTCGCAGCGGGGTTCAGACCATATTCTATGTGTACGGCATATATAGCATTCTTCTTGGCATTTGCAAGTAGAATAAGGCCTGCATGTGGCAACGCTACAACTTGATTAAAGAATGCCTCTTCGATTCGGGGTTCATTGGAACTCCTAAAGTCCAACATCTGAGTACACTGCCATGATTCAGCATCGCTAGGCAGCAGCCAACCTTCTTGGCTTGCTGAGGCCCATATCTTCACTTCCCGATTCAGTGGGCCCTGAAAACAAATGATTAGAAAAAAAAAATTATCCAGTTCCCGCACGAATACTGGTCAAAGTAACACAATGTTTAATGTTTGGACACTAAAATATTAACGCCATAATAATATTTTGGCGATATAACCTGAAGGAAACTACTTGCTCTATTACATAGCCATTCCAAAAACAGCCTAGACCCAAAAAATCCACAAAAACAAACCAAGCATGACAAAAACTCCACTTAATGAACAAGAAAGACTGAGGAAGCACGTACCGCTGTGATAAGAATAATGTGACCAGGGTTGTTAGGTGCAGTTAAGAACATAACCGAGTTAACAGGTTGACCATCGTGCGGTCTCAATACCACAAGGGGGAGTGCTTTACGGTCTTCCCATATCTTTACCTGTTGCAACATGAATGTCACAAAACAGGCAATCAGAAATCTTTCATGGTTCTTAACTGCACAAAAATAATAATAAAAATAAAAAGTAGAAACTGAAAAACAATGAAAAAAAGTGTTTTCTTTCATAAAAGCGATGAAAACAAAATATGACCAATCCCAATTAAAAAAGCTCACCAACATTATTTTAATAGTATAAAATTCAAAAGCTTATCCATTTCAAACAAGAGCCAAACCTGTTTTTCTAAGCACAGAAACAGTACCAGAAAGTTCATTAGGCAATGAAATGTCAAAAATATTGTCAGACATCAAAAGTTGTTTAAACAAAATTTATATAACTAGCTGCCCTTCTGCACCACACTCAAGAGTTTGCAGGTTAGAAGAAGAAGAAAAACGAGAAGAGATAAACTAATCAAGAAATGAGGTTGAAAGTAAAATATTAGTACCTGTCCATATAACAGTTAATTTTCAACATCTACTAAATGCAGATAATTTTCTTAAAGTTTTAACAATTTCCAAAGGCACTCTCTATCCACCAATTCTTTTCACATCAAACTGATCAAACCATGCAAGTAAACGCTTGATTTCAAAATTTTCAATTGATAATGGCCATATGCCACATACAAAAATGCATCAGCTTCTTTTATGGAAGCCTAACTTTATGATATTCCTCATATCCATTATATTTGACCTCAACATTATACAAGCACTTTCAAAGCTCAGAACTCTAGCCCAAATCTTCATGTAGTGAATACAAATACCTGAATTTGGACTATAGCATAACCCCACAATGGCATATAATGAAACCAAACTTCCTCTCATCTCCTATTACCTAGCTCACCTCATTTCAGGTTATAAAAAATCAAAACAAAATTTTGCTAAATTTTGCCAGTGGACCATAACGCAACAGTTATCGACTCAATCAGAGCTCACTTAAAAATTCCATAATTTAGAAGCAGATAAATACTTTATGAACTTGCAGACACCATACCAGCAACCATTCAAAGAAGAACCTACTTCAAACAACAAAATTTACTCACCACAAAAAACAACAAAACAATCAGGATACCGATGAAAAAGTATATATTAATGTTTCTTTAAAAGAGGGATAAATACAAACCGTTCCATCTGTTGATGCAGAAACAAAGCGGGTGGTCATCCACTGGCATGCTGATAGTTCTGTCACTTCCCCGTCATGCTTACCAACCAATTGGATCCCCTCAATCAACTTGTCAACAGAACACCTGAGAGGTTCCTCTGTCGAAAACACTTCACCTTTTCCAACTTTTGTTGTGTCAATTTTCAGCACACATTTTCCAATACCAACCACCAAAATTTCCTATAAAACAGTTTGTGGTTCATAAACTTAAATGCAATTTAATTCCCACTAATTCCAACCCTTGCAAGGAGGATCCAAAACTAAACTCTTAACTCTATTTTCTTCCTAGAAATAAATATAAGAAAGAAAACCAAGAAAAAAACTTGATATTACTTGTTTGTGAGAGTGCCAACAGACTCGTGGATGTACTGATTCCTCCTCTCCTGTTATCTGAATGGCAATAAAAAATTTTCCCATAATTTGGGGCTTATTGTCATCATCTGGTCCTTCATTAATCTTCCATACAAAAACCCTTCCATCTATGCTTGCACTGCAGAAAAGCAAGTAAGCACGTCTCCAAGAATAGTCAGGTCAAGAAAATGAAGAAATACAAACAAAGAGCAACCTGGCCAAAAGGTGAACATCCTCTGCAAAGAAAGCCATGTCTGTGACCCTCTGTTAGAAAGAAAGTACAAAAAAAATGATTACTGAAAAGGTTTAGAAGAATAAATATCTGGATAAAATTTTGTGTAAAAATGGTGCACTCGGTGAATGATAAATAATGCAGACCAAGAGATATAAAACAATATTCAAATGAAATCAGAAAATCCAGTTGTCATGTTACTCATGTATATGCCCATTCCATTGTATAAACAAAATTAACTTAATAGACTATGTAGCCGCAAGACAGGAATATTTAATGGCCAGACATATAATATGAGATTGTGCCAGTACAGAAATTTCAAGCGGAAAAAAGGAATCAGTATGAACTACTAACATCATCAGGGTTTACTCCACAAATCTGGCTAGCAACTGGGAGTAATAGCTTGAAGCCTTAAGTTCCAGCAAACTAGCTTCTTAGACACTTTCTCAACCACTGGATTCCAAAAGGAAACTGATTTAAGTTGGCCCCCAAGAGGAAGGCCCATATAAGAGAGAGGCCAAGTATCAACCCTGCACCCAATTCTATCTACTAGCTCTTGGATCTCATTATCCACTACATGAATTCCCACCAGACATGACTTAGCCCGGTTAACTTTCAGGCCCAAGATAACTTCAAAAATTTTTAAGCATCGCATTGTGTTTCTCACTTTATCCCTATCAGCCTTGAGAAAAAGAATTGTCATCAGCGAATTGAATGTGAGAAATCATGATCCTATCATCCCCCACCTAGGCCTTCCACAAGGCTTGAATTCTCTGCCCTCCTTAAAATGGCATTAAGCCCATCTGCCACAAGAGAAAAGAGGAAAGAGGAGAAAGGATCCCCTCGCCGCAAAACCCCTTGCAGAATTAAAGAAGTCTTTCGATGTTCCATTCAACAATATTGAAAAAAAAAAATAAAAGGAGCTTTAATACACAGCCCTTCATCCATCGAATCCATCTATCTCCAAACCCTTTCATCTTTAGGACTCAAAAAAGGAAATTCTAGTCAACTCTGTCATATGCAAGTCTAGTTTGCAAACTACACTCTTGTCCCTGGACTTCCTTCTAGCATTCACACATTCATTACCAATCAAAATTCCCTATGATCTGTCTTCTTTGAATAAAAGTACTTTGGGTACTTGACATAAGCTTTCCCATGACCTTTCTAAGACGAATCGAGAAGACTGAGAAAATAATCTTATACAGGCTAGTCACCAAACTAATGAGTCTATAGTCCACCAATTGGAAGAAACCTTCCCTTTTGGAAATGAGAACAATGAAAGTTGATTTCATAGGCTTGCTAACCTTTCCTTGCACATAGAATTCGCGATAGACTCATAAAATCCACCTTGACTGTCTCCCAGCATTCTTGAAAAAAGAGCATAGAAAAACCATCCAAGCCAGGAGATTTATCTTTATCCATACTAAATATAGCCTCCTTCACTTCCTCAATAGAAAACGGATGCTCAAGATCCTCTTTACTTCCCTTGATATAGATTGGTCGAAGAGAATGACAACTACTGGTCTCATAATATCAATTATTAGAATAAATCTTTTGGAAACAAAGATTGTGTGTGCATTGACTTAAGAAGGGGACCGGAATACAAAATTCTTCCACAAGTTGGTGAATGCCCATAAGAGCAACAATACTATTCGTGGCTTGAATGTTAATCGGATCTGGGTTCATGAGATTAGGCAAGTCGATGATGAAATTGTATCCTTCTATGAAAACCTATACAAGGAAGAGTTTTCCTTTAGAACCTTCTTTGGAGGGTCTTAAGTTTGATAGTATTTCGAATTTAGAGAGGGATTTACTGGAAATACCTTTTTCAAAAGAGAAAATCTTTGAGATTATCAAAGGTATGGAAGGGGATAAGGCCCTGGGTCCAGATGGGTTTACGATCTCACTTTTAAAAAATGTTGGTGTATTGTTAAAGGGATTTCTTGAAGGTTTTTGAGGAACTCTCACTCCGAGTCCTTCTAGGATAAGCTTAATCACTTCTTCATTATGCTTATTCCAAAAAAGAAGGTGCCTACAAAGCTAGAAGACTTTGGTGCCGTAAGTTTGTTGAGAAGTGTGCACATGATTATCTCCAAGGTGTTAACATCAAGGATGAAAGTATTATGAATAATCTTGTTTCACAAACTCAAGGGGCTTTTCTGAAAGGGCGTCAAATTTTAGATAGTATTTTGGTGGTTAATGAGTGTATGGATGAGAGACAAAAATATGGGAGAAATGGTATTTTGTGCGAGTTGGATCTGGAGAAGGCCAAAGATCATGTTAATTAGGAGTTTATCAATTATACGTTGGGAAGAATGGGTTTGGGGGTGCAATGGAGGAGTTGGATGAAATCTTGTCTTCAATCTATTTCATTTTCAAAGTTGATTAATGGGTCATCAGAAGGTTATTGTTCCAGTTCCAAAGGGTTTAGACAAAGGGACCCTCTTTCTCCATATCTCTTTATTTTGGCGATTGAGGCTTTTAGTAGAATGATTATGCGTCCCGGTGAGAGATTTAGATTGGGGTTTTCGGTGAGATGGGACTTTTCTGTTATGCATCTCCAATTTGCTTATGATATTATGATTTTTTGTGAAGCCGATGATAGTCATGTGGGTTTTTTTATGTGCACTTTGAGGTGTTTTGAAGCGGTCTCAAGATTGAAAATTAATCTATCTCAAAGTGAGATTTTCCATGTGGGTGAGGTTAGCAATATTAATATTTCAACTGCTATTTTTGGTTATAAAATTGGGAGTCTTCCTACTTCATATCTTGGTCTATCATTAGGAGCTAAGTCTAAAATGGTGTGGGAGCTGATGGTGGAGAGAGTTATGAAAAGACTTGATTCTTGGAAAACTCTTTTGTTGTCTAAAGGCGGCAGACTTACCTTGATAAAGAGCTCTTTGGCTTGTGCTCTGAATTACTTTCTTTCCCTATTCACCTTTCCTACTTCCATTGTGACACCAACTCGGATTAAAACCCCAAGTCAAAAAAGAAAAAAAAAATCAACAAGAGAAGAAAAACCTAAAAACACCACCACAACTTGCAGGGAAAGCTGTGCAAAACGTCCATAAAAGTAGAAAATAATTTCTTCATTTTGTTTAATAAAACGTTAGATGCCCCATTACAAAGAAAACATCATTTTAAATAACCTAGATCTCTACCTTATCCGAATTAGGAACTTTCCTAAACTTTAGGCAACTGAATATATATCTTTCTCCTAATTAAATATCTAGAATCCTAAACTAAATAAAACACTAAATAAAATAAAATCAAATTTATTTAGTAAATCTAAATGGTATTCTTCTAGTGGTCCCCACCATCCTTTGGTCACCTAACGTGGCCTACATCAGTCACCTTGGGTGGGTGAAAATTGAAAACTCATCCTCAAGTTTTAAAACACCGCTTCTTCTAGACAATGTGTTGTCATATGTTCTTGAGCGCCGCAATCCAAATTGATTTGATAAAGTACTCACACGCATCATGTCTAACACCTTTCATAACAACATCCATTCCGTCATATAAAACATTATGATAGCAAGAAGGTCCATCTCTAGCCCAATCTGCTCAAACAATTAAAATCTATCCATATCAAGCATATGGACATCACCAAGAACAATACCGAAGTTGGTTTTACTCTCTTGAAGCATAGACAATGCAACATCTTCAAATGTGTATCCATGGTCATTGTTAGGCTTTGCTTGTAGGACCATACCAATGATTGTGTCAATGTCGTCATTCTTCTTTTTTATCATTAAGATTAGCGACAACAAGTCGTCGTTCTAAATTACAAAAGAGCTCTTCATTCTTCACCGCTTGCAACTCTTCATCATATTTAATAGGAGACAAGTTCTTCATCCCATCAAAATCTCCTAAGAAGCCCTCATGTTCATCACATATATCTTCATCATAGACAGAATTGTCATAAATTGGTGAAGATGAAATTTTTTTACTTAAATCATCAAATTCCTAAAATGTGAAATCAAAATCCATTTTAGAAGGCTCTCTGTAAGGAGCACGTGTATAAAATGGTGTTTCAAAAACCTCGTCATCCTCATATTCTTTTTGAGTTCAGCCTTCGAGTAACGTGATGAGTTGTGTAAGATCTTCAATTTGTCTCCTCAATTGTACGATTTCTTACTGTGAATAAGACACCATGGCTCTGATACCAATTGACACCGGCTTGGATGAAAACCTTGAGTCAAAGAAGAAAAAAATCAACAAGAGAAGAAAAGCCTAAAGAACACCACCACAACTTGTAGGGAAAACCGTGCAAAACATCCACACAAGTGGAGAATAATTACTTCAATTTTTTTAATAAAACATTAGATGCCCCATTACAAAGAAAACCTTATTTTAAATAACCTAGATCCCTACCTAATCTGAATTAGGAACTTTCCCAAACTTTAGGCAACTGAATATATCTTTCTCATAATTAAATATCTAGAATTCTAAACTAAATAAAATCAAATTTATTTAATAAATCTAAATGGGATTCTTCTGGTTTTCCCCACCATCCTTTGGTCACCCAATGTGACCTGCATCACATTGCCTCCAGAATTGAGAAGTGTTATCGGAATTTTTTCTTTGGAATGACTCTGTGGAATGTAGGAACATTCATTTGGAAGATGGTGCGTATACCAATTCGGGAGGGGAGTCTTGGTATTAAAAGTATTTGCATGCATAATAAAGTGCTTATGGGTAAATGCTTTGGAGATTTGGGGAGGAGAGGGATAGCTTGTGGCAGAAAGTGGTTGTACCAAGGCATCCTCTCAAAGTGGAACCCTAAAGAGGTGAGGGCGAGTCATGGAACATGGATTAAGAAGTCGATTATGAAGGGCAAGGCTGATTTGTGGAAGTTTATTCATGTTAAGCTAGGCTTTGGGGAGATCATTAGGTTCTGAGATGATATATAGGGTGGGGATGTCCTGTTAAAGCAAGAGTTTAGCACGATTTATAATTCAGCTGTGAAAAAAGATGGTTCTATAGTGGATAATTTTGATTTCTCCGAGGAGGGGAGTTAGACGGCTATGCTAAGAAGGAATTTAAATGATTAGAAGTGTGAGGAGTTGGAGAGGTTGCTTACTTGGTAGACTCTATGATATTAGTCACATCCCTGGTGATAGTGATGGGTGGGTTTGGTCTCTTAACAAAAATGGAAGGTTTTTCTAAATATAAGGAAAATTTATTGAACAAAGCAAAAGACAAAAGCATACAAGAGGCGGGCAGAGAGCATGAGGAATGCCCCAACAAACCACAACAAAAATAATAACACCCCTATTAGCTAAAAATCAGAGAATCCCAAACAAAAATCCAGATTCTAAAGGGACAAAATTACATGAATGGACTACAAAGAGTGCATTACCAATTTGGAGAAAGAAGTTTATAAGTCATTAAATATCCATTGATTACAGGCTATCCAAATAGACTAGCAAATCGTCGAAGGAATCAAGTTCCACATCTCCAATCCCAGTTGGGATATATTGTTTTTTTTTTTATAAGAGAAAAATTTTATTGAAAAAAAGGGATGAAACATAAAGGAGTGAAAAACCAACGACCAAAACACCAAAGAGCTATACTAAGCCAATGCCAACATTCCAATCCCTCAACAAACCTCCCATGTAATCATTATCACATTCTTGGCATCACCTAGCCATAAAGAGAAGCATGTTTTTAACCTTCCTATACACCTGGATGGAGAGCTCAGCAT
The DNA here is from genome assembly GCA_025762735.1 of Platanus orientalis. Taxonomy (NCBI): domain Eukaryota; kingdom Viridiplantae; phylum Streptophyta; class Magnoliopsida; order Proteales; family Platanaceae; genus Platanus; species Platanus orientalis. The sequence goes on from JAOXJP010040933.1 coordinate 14,137, forward strand.
AATTCTCAAAGACCCTATTATTTCTTTCCTTCCAAATCGACCACCATACAGCTGTAGGCACCATACTCCATAACATCTTCCCCTTGAGAGTAAAGGCCGATGATCTCCATCTAACAAGAAGGTTATTCACATCAGGGGAACTCACCCAACTCATACCAAAGACTTTCAATAGAGCATGCTACACATCCATCACAAAAGGGAAATGAATCAATAAATGAGAGATAGACTCCCTGTCCTTATAGCATATCAAACAGATATTTATGAGGTACATGCCTTTGCGGGAAAGAACATTCATCGTAGATATTTTCCCTAAAGATGTTGTCCAAAGGAAGAATTGCACTTTTAAGGGGAACATATGATTCCATATGGCTTTCCAAGGAATACCAATGTCATAGAAGGACTCGATAAGGTTGTAGCAAGATTTTACTGAAAAAATTCCCTCAATACTACTCATCCATCTTCTTTTATCAACCTGATTTGCGTCCATAGTCAAGCTACAACGATTCCATAAGGCTATAAATCTAAGGGATCTCCAATCATAGGCAGCCCTTCTCAGCATTGAGTTCCATACGACAGAGTTGGAGCTCCTCTCCATATAATCTTCCACCTTTGCAAGCTTATTTGTAGCCAAGAGATAAACATTCTAAAAAATATTCTTAAGCAGCCTTTCCCCACTCCATCTATCCTCCCAGAAATAAATTTTGTCATTTGCTCCAATCTCATAACTAATCCCTTTCTTGAAAGAATCTAAGTTCTTAACTATACCTTTCCACAAACTTCTCCCATAAGGCCGGCAAATCTCATTAGGGTTCTAAACACCACAAATCTTGTACTTTTCCACTAACACCCGCTTCCATAACCAATCTTCCTCCAAACCCAACCTCCACAGCCATTTGCAAAGCAGGGCAACATTTATATCAGCCAACTTTCGAAGACCCATACCCCCTTTTGACTTTGGAAAGCAAACAATATCCCATGCAATAAGATGCATACTAGATGAGAATCACCACACTTCCACAAAAATTCCTTTTGGAGCTTCTCAATTTTCTATGCTACCGACCGCGGAATATTGAAAAGAGACATAAAATAGATTGGGATGTTAGCAAAAACTGCCTTTAGAAGTGTCATCTTACCCCCTTTTGAAAGATAGTTGGCTTTCCATCGAGATAATCTCATTTGCAATCTTTTGATTACCGGGTTCCAAACATCTGTTCATTTATAAGAGGCTCCGAGAAGGAGACCTAGGTAAGTGATAGGAAGGAAGATAACCAACCTTGCAACCCAAATTGGCAGCCAACATATCTATGTTGGGTACCTCACCCACCGCAACCAAAGAACTTTTCTGGAAATTCATACTCAAACCAAACACTGTCTCAAAACACCTTAAAATACATCTAAATACCTAATTTGCCTTTTGGGAGTTGGCGCATAAAATCAGTGTATCATCAGCATACTAAAAATGAGAAATCGACATCCCACCTATCCCCACCTGGAAGCCTCAGCATACCCACCTCCACAACCTTGATAAGCATGCCTCCCAGCACTTCCACCACCAAAAGGAAAATAATATGGGAAATAGAATCCCCTTACCTTAACCCATGGGAGCACCTTAAAGTGTCTGCCGAAGCCCCATTAAGTAAGATAGAAAAGGAAGCAAGGCCAACACATTTTTTAATCCAGTTTCGCCATTTTACACTAAAGCCATATCTTCTAAACACATCAAATATGAAGCTTCAACTTACATGGTCATAAGTTTTCTCCATATCCACTTCGCAAAGAACCCTCAGAGTACCCTCACGGATTCTAGAGTCAATGCATTCAGTGGCACAAAGAGACCCATCCAAAATCAATCTTCCTCTCAGGAAAGGCCTTGAGCCTGAGAAACCACAAAAGGGAGCATAGTCTTAAGTCTAGAGCTAGACATTTAGAGATGATTTTATAAGTATTGCTCAAGAGACAAATTGGTAAGAAATCACTCACATTCTTTGCACCTTCCTTTTTAGGAATTAGGAAAATATATGAAGCATCACTGCCTTTATCAAGGAATCTGTTATGGAAAAAATCGTCGAAGACCTTCCTCAAGTCCTCTTTCTGATATAGAACAAACCCCACAAGCAGTTTTGTGAGTTACATACAAGAAGGGCAAAAAGCTCTAGTAGAAACCATAAGCCCCGAGAACAGAATTGCGTGAAATTTGGTGAGCTTAAGCAAAATTTCGCGAGGATCAAAATTCAAATCTCACAGCTTCACCGTGAGCACCGCCACTT
>JAOXJP010040944.1:0-16403 GCA_025762735.1 Platanus orientalis
GGTTTCTTCTATTTAGATATGTAGCGAGCTTCCGAATATGGGAGATGTAAAAGCTTTTTGCCCTGATGTTGCTGTTGTGCTCTCTTTTTTCAATAAAATTCTCATCAATTGTCCAAAAAATAATAACATTCTGACTACAGGTGGCTAAACATCAGCATCACTATTCTCTCATATCTGCTCTTGCCACAGTTGCTGAGCGTATCATATAGAGGTAAGTGAAAGTTCTCAGCATGCTCAATAGAAATTGCTAAAAAGCAGTTTGGAGCAGCTCGACCATCTTCCACATGCAGATGGTCATGGCTTTAGGTTGCAGTGTATCAATAACAGAATTGACACCTGTTTATGAAATAAAAGAAAGAATGGAATGAGACTCCCTCCCTTCTTGCTCTAAAAAGGGTGACCCAGTGCACGAGGCTCCCACTACCGCTGGGTCTGGGGAGGGCAAGATGTACGCAGCCTTACCCCCATTTTTGGAGAGGCTGTTTCTGTGACTCGAACCCGCACCACCAAGGACACTAACGGTAAGCCTTACCGTTGGGCCAAGCCGCCCTTTCTCCCTCCCTTCTTGCTCTTTTTTTTTTATTTTTTTAAATTGTCTTCACTTCAGATGAAGAGCAAGTTTTGGTTAACCATTAAGGAAGCACTGAGCTGGCCACCATAGTTCACAATTTCAAGTTCAATGGAAAATTTAGTCCTTCAAAAATGAGAAATTCGAGGGGAATTTAAAAGGAAATTTCAGAATGGTTCTGGTTTGAGAGAAATATAAGAAAAATATGAAAATTTTCCAAGGAATTTTAGAAAATGTTAGAATAAACATGATTACACACTTAGAAGCCATAATTCTACGAAGATCAACCATCTTTAACATGTTTGGGAAGTAAAAGGATTCCCTGTTGCCCAAATAGAATACAATGACATTCAACATAGCATCCATACATAGTTTATAACCATAACTATTACAACCAGACAGGGAGCTAAACCGGATAAGAAACCAATTCTCATTCACCAGTATGAGCACTTGTTTCACAGGCTTCAACTGCGGATAACTAACACAATTAAAATGATACCAAAATACAGAAGAATCATAAAAATGGGAAATAACATGAAAAATAATAGAATTTTTTTTCAGAAATAAATGACCATAACTAACAGATTTTGTACCTGTCATCATAAAGATGTAATGACCATAAAAGAATCAAACAAACATGAGAATGAAACATACCTAAAATTCAATTTCTTCCAAGAATTCAAAATGAATTGAAAGAGTGGCTGTTAATAGCAGAAAACACAGCCAGATCTTCAAACAAAAGTTGAGAGACAGGAGGCTTTTCCATGTTAGGTTTACCAGGTTGAGACACCGAGTTTAATCAAAGGGGTAAGTTGTTTCTTTTAAAACATTAGAAGATTGGTTCAGTACCCAAAGAACAAAAGTTGAGTTGACTCAAACAGGATGCAGAGTCATGTTAAAAAAGGCAACTATTTTATTTGAAGCCCAGACAGAACTTGACCCACTAGATTTTCATTCACATTCAATTTGATCAAATGCTTAGAAGTTATATAAGTAAAATTTGACTTGAGAAGGATGTGAAATTGAAATGAATGGGAAGTTCAATTATTTCTGAAATTGATCATTAACCTGCATATCATCACGAAGAGAAGTAACACACAAACTTATTTCATGATAAATTGATAACCCATCAAAACAAATGAGAGAAAACAATCCCAAATAATACTAAAAACGAAAGCAAATTGGCTACAGCTCCAAAATAACAAAACCCAAGTTCAGAAAATCACACTGAAGAATCCAGCATACTCACAGCTCACCCTGGCTTTGTTGTGCGCCTACCTAGGAAGCACGGATACTTCAAAAAACCTCGGCGTGAAACGGACACGTATCGGGCATGGACACTCCTAGGATACTTCTGCATGGGTTTCCCCAACGTGTCAGATAATAAAATAAATAAATATTTTTTGACACATCGAGGACATGGCTAGGATACATCAAGATACTTCTGGGACACGGCACTAGGGAGTTTTTGGTAAAATGACTAGAAAAATGGGTTAACTGAAGAAATACCAAAAAATAAGGGTATTATAGTAAATACGATTAAGAATGAAATAAGAAGGGAAAAGGGAAACCATTGTGCTGCAAAACCAACAACCCCAACCCTAAGATAAGAGAGAAAAGGGAAGAAGAAGATAAGAGGAAAAAGAAGGAAGAGAAGAATAAGAAGGGAAAAAAAGGAGAAAGACGAAACGCAACATACACTTCAACCTCTAGTAAGTTGGGGCTTCTTTATTTCTTGTTTATCTAATCTCATATTGAATTCTGTCTTCTTCTACTTTTTCCTTAATTACCATAGTCTTTGATTTGGTGAATGAACTTTTCTAGTTTTATGTTGTCCTCTCTTTGATTTCTCTTTTTTTAGGGTCTGTCAAACAACCACACAACCATCTCGCAGCCAGGTCTAGTTGAGAACAATCCTCTACTATTAATCAATTCACTCTCTGTTACTTGTTATATATTTTTTAAACATAAAATCTAGTTTAAATATTAATTAATTAAGTAATTAATTTCCATATCCATGGCATATCGTATCCTACTTTTTCAAGACTTACCGTGTCTGTATTGTATCATACTCGTGTCAGTGTCCATGCTTCTTAGGCACCTACTGACAAAAGAACCAAGCAAAAAATAGAACTTGTAAAACTCAAATAAACTTGACACTTGGTACACATACTTCCACTAGCAACCACCAAACGAAGAATTCTTCCCTTCGACGGTTGCCATTCCCGACCCTCTATCCCAGTCAATCTCCTCCAACATTTTGACACCGGTCACTTCAGTAAGAGGCCAACAACCTAATCCGGCAACATCTTCCTCCACCACTATTTCAACCATGAAGGGTATTCCACGATCATGAATAGTCAATAGCCATGGGATTCTCCGCACTACGCATGTTTTTAGCTCCATCCTGACCCATTGCATATCTTTCAATAAGAGTCATTGACAATCAATTCCTTGTGAATCCACCACTGCTGTCTTACCTGAAATATGTCCTCCAACCATAAGTGCAATGAAAGTCCTCTAACTCTAATCCATCGAGGCTTATAAAGGTAGTTGGGTTTGAACATAGACATCAGCCAACCCCTGTGAGAAACCAACTTTTTGGCCATCACCAATATAGTGCAACAAAGCTTGCGATTTTCAGGCAATTTCTAACCTCCATCATAGCATATCATCATCAAAAAGCCTTGACACCTTGATTGATATAAAATGTGACATAACTATGACGAATCAACAAAAAGACCATCAGCTAACATAAGTTATAACATAACTATGACCAACTAAAATAAACATGACTTAACTAGGACTTGTTGACATAAAGCATGATGTGAAGCACCATTTGACATAAAGTGTGACACCAACATAGAGTAAAAGTTTGACAAATATGTCGTCACGCGCATTGGATATCATTAATCATTTTTATCACTAGTACAACACAGTCATCAATTACTTCTCCTATGGATCATCCGACAAGTAGTGAGAAATCAGGTGAGCTGTCTCCAAAGTGTCCATGTCATTCAGGAAAAAAAAAATTAATTCTTAAATAGTCGTAAAAAAAGAATGAATGTTGCAGATCTGCAAACAGTTGGGCCATTATAAGAGGAGGAATTGAGGGGGATTTACATGATTGAGCTGACACATCATTGTTTTGAAGAAAATCCATTTTGTATCTTGAGGTTCTCAATCTGAATGGACAATTAGATTGAAGGGTTTCCATGCTTGAATTGAATGGTGGCAAGTAGGGATATTCTCCTAAATTTACCAACCATTCACAAAAAGCGCCACTTAATGAGAGCTAAACTTGCATAGGACATTTTTCACTATGGCATTTGAATTTTTTCATTTCTACTTGACGCCAACCAAACATATCAAAAATTCTCCCACAACTTTTTGTTTATTTTTTATAAGATAAATATATTGATAAAGAACAAGAGCTGATGCATATAGTTTTTTTCTCATAAAAAAAACAAAGTTTTCTGGAGATTCCCTGGTCACCAAGGCAGTCCCTCAACCATCAGAAACCATCCCAGCTTACTATGATACTGTTTGTATAACCCTTGCTCCTACTTGTGAGAACAGAATGAAGACAGAAATTGATTTTAAAATATCTTCTAAATCAAACCTTTTCAATTCAGTAACAACAATTTTCCCCATATTTTTCCTTTAATCCTATGGCCTTGACTTAAGACTTTAGTCATCCAAACTTGATACATAATCCGCACTACCCACATCCCAGAAGGACTAAAATGCAACAACTCTGCACGAACGGAAGATTGAACATTTGGATTTCCTTTCCAGTATGTGCAAGCCTGCCTCCTTTTCCAACTCAAGCTTAAAAACCATGCTTAATGCTTCTAAAGAAACTTGGTGTTTTCCATAGAACTAAAGCCTGATGAATGACTGAATAAATGCTTCTAAATAAACTACTACGGTTAAATAATTGGGTTTTAAGGTGCTTACTAGAGAACAATGGGTTTTCCCCAAAATTTTCTCGTTTCCATTTTATAAACCAATAATTTACAGTCAAACTGATATCTATACATCAATTCCATGCATAGATATTAAATTGAGGTCATATCATCATAAATCTATAAAGAAAAGCAAGATTAACATCAGAAATTCAAACAAATGGGCATAAAAGAACTTACACTGACACATATGCTTCAGATCATGATTCTTGCCAATATTTTTTTCTTAAGTATTTAATTTAATTGCATAAGAAGAGCAAAGCCAAAAAGAGAAGGAAAAGACTCAAAAGCACCCACAAAAACAAAAGATAAATAAGAAACTACAAGGATAAGAACTAATTAGGATGATAGATCAATGTAAAAAGTAATATATGTAAGTTCAATCTCAAACAACAAAATGAAGTCATTGGTTTTCTCCTAAACTTATCAACAATCCAACAAAATAATGAAAATCAAAATTTTGGTAAATTCTATACATTTTTTTGTTTTTTGGTCTTACGACCGAAATGGGTAATTTCAGTTAAATTTTCTCTAGTTTCAACTAAAATTCAATAAAATACACCATAAATTTCTCAATTCTTTCCAAAATATCAATATTCGCGATAACCCAGTATCTAAAATTACATAATTTTGGTGGCAAATGTAATTAATGATATTCAAATAATTTTTGGTATTAATGATGTGCAAAAATTGAACTTCACGAAATGGTCATTATTATTAATAAAACTTATTATAGCATGGAAATTGCAGACCTTAGTCTCATGAAGCTCATGAATGTAGAGGTGCATATGAAGTCCTAGTTATTGGTGTGCAAGTGGGTTACTTCAGTGCTACTCTTGGTTTTTAACAGCAATCTAGAGTTTTCTGCCACTTCAAACTTGCCTCAAAAAGCCACTGTAAACACATTCAGTGTAAAAAATTAAAGCAAGTTATAGGCACTCAACACATCATATTTTCAATATGCAAATGGTATGATTGTCACTGTCAAGACATCTCATAAGAATGCTCACCCAGTCCATTTTTCTTTTGATTTAAAGATTATAAAATGTGAGATAAAATGCAGATATGTGAAGTCCATATGTAGCACGCATAATCATGCAAAGAAATTACCGTGCAATGATGGACAACATCAAGAGAGATCCAAATGAGGGATGAAAAACTCAACCATCATCTTTCCATCTCTTTCTTTCTATACCAGGCATGTAACAGCAACTACCATTCAATAGTCAAATTTGGGTAGACACCTGACCATGCCTGGTGTAATTGACCAGCTTATAAATTTGATAGAAGCATCCTGCATAAACAAACAGGGCCCCTTCAAAAGGTGGCGTGTTCATTGGTTGGAAGACAAGTGAAATACAATTGATTTCAATTTTAGCTGGCCCTGAAATTTGGGGAATTATAAGAAAAATGAAACATATAAACCAAAGTCAATTACCTAGACCAAGACAATATCTAAAATTTTCAATAAGATTAATACATGTTGCCGTACCAACTATTATCAGACTCAATAGAGAAACAAATTAAATACCTCCTTCTTTTCACTTGATTACAATTTTTTTTTTTGGTTACCCTGTCCATCAAAATGAACTACTCTGATAAACATTTAAAAGCATATCGATGTGCAGTTCAGATGTAGCTCATATAGTAATGAAATGCAAATCATAGAACATTGGCAAACATTGGAATATTCATTCATCTTTCTCTCTTTCTAGATCAAACATGTAACAGTCCCTACCATTTGATAGTCACATCTAAGGGCAAACCCCTGAAGATGCTAGACAATTAGAGATGTTTACTGGTTGGGAGCAAATTAAAATACCATAGACTTTCAATGAGGAGTTAGCTAAACAGCTCATTCTGTTTGTTAGTATGTTATAAGAAAAATAGAGATGTGCAGTCCAGACGTAGCTCATATAGCCATCACATGCAGACTATCAAGCAACAACAAAATGCAAGAGAAATCCAAAATTTGAATGAATGATTCATCCATCATCTTCCCTTCTCTTTCCATAACAAACATGTACCAATACCTAGTATTCGACAGTAACATCCACAGCACACACCTGACTACATTTAGACAATTAGAGTTGACTAGCCACAAAATACTGATGCTGCAATTAAATGATTGGAAGCAAAGCCAACTACCATATAGATTATCCTCACTTGACACCAAATCAGGGCCTTATGAGAGCAAAACCAGAATCTACATCTAACTGTGTCACCCTAATAGCAACTAAGCAGCTGGATTTGCAACATAAAAATATATAAATGCTCTTAATTGTCTTTACTCTCGGCCCTCCACTGCCTTCCAGAAATATATGGACAACACCAGACAAAAATTTGAAATCCCAAAATCATGGCCAACTCAAGTCCTAATCCAACACAAATTGACTTTGAAGTCTGAATAAAGTTTGAAATCCCAGAAGCAGCATTGGTTCTAGTTATGGTCAAAATCAAAAAGAAATCTCAAAATTACTCCACAATCCACGTAATACTTCAGACTGAGCTGAAATTGGTCAAAATTACAAAAATGGTGAAATTTTCTAGAATTGGCAAAAATTAAGATATCCCGAAATTCTCAACAACAAAAAAAATTAAAATTAAAAATTGAAAAGTTGACTTCAAAAGCTTTATATTTCTTCCAACAGAAGTAGCCATCTATCATCATCAAAGACAGAGAAATGTGGTTATGTTCTCATACATAGCATTTCCCCACTGTCTTGTACATCTTTATGCATGCATTTCAAGCTCAAACTGGTCAGCATTGACCAAGCAGTACATTTCAAACCTTCTAGTGCACATCCAGTTTTGTATCCTCACATAAGGCTTTGAAGAAAGATTTCTTCTTTCTATAGCACATGCCCTATTGCTTGTGGTCCTTTTATATTTGGTCCACTCTCCTTAAATGAAGCTGTTCAACTGAAGAAACACGATGAAGAGCTAATACTTTTCTACATGAAGTATGAAACTGAATTTTTCATTCACTGGAAAAGACATATGTGGATGAATAGGTCTCTTTAGGTTGAATCCATTACTCTTTTTTTTTTTTTTTGAAGCCATTACTTTTTTGAATGATAAGAAATTTTATTCGAAATATAATACTTTTCTACATGAAGTATGAAACTGAATTTTTCATTCACTGGAAGAGACCTATGTGGATGACTAGGTCTCTTTAGGTTGAATCCATTACTCTTTCTTTTCTTTTTTTTGAAGCCGTTACTTTTTTGAATGATAAGAAATTTTATTCGAAACATAACAACTACAGCAATTCACCCGGCCAATAAATAAAGCAAAGAGCAAAGGAAAACAGCAAAACAAGAAAACGAAAAATCAAGTGCCTTCCCCCCAAAACAAAATACCACACTACTCCATGGAAATCATTTCTGCTCAATATCCATTCAAGAAGCGCATCATATACAATGGAATAAAGACCCTCTTCAACCATGATTTTTTAAGATGTCACGGGGATTTTTTAAGCATTCAATGTATTAGAAAATCATAATAAATCATAAGAAAATTTATAGACTTACAATAACAAACAAATCAAAATCAATTCATTCAATTAAAACAAATATCATATGAAACCTCCTTTTTTTATTTTTTATGGAGAGATAAGGGATAAAACTTTATTGAAGGCCAAAACAGCATAAGAGAGCACAACAAAGCAAAGGCCCGTCAACAAGAAGGTGAGAAGCCAAAAAGCACACAAGAAAAAACGAAAACAAACAACAACAAAAAAACAGACAACCCTCCAATGAAAAACCCAACATTACAACTCCTCTTGCCAAAAAAGAGTCGTGGCCAACTCCTCGAAATCTGGCCAAAGAGCAACCCACTCCAGTAAAACACTATAAATATAAAGGAAGATCTCCTCCAAGCCCCTAGACTTATCCTCAAAAATCTTGGAATTCCTTTCCTTCCAGAGACCCCAACAAACCTCCCCCGGAAGATAAGACCAAATAGTAGCCGAGAGACCCTCCAACTCACGAATTCACCAACCATAGATAAGATCACAGAAAAGGGGAGGAAAAGACCAAGAAAAATGAAGATGGGAGTGGAAAAAACTCCAAACCACAAAACCATGTCGCAATGAACAAAAAGATGATCAACCGACTCATTCAAACACAAAATACATCTATTAGCCAAATTTCATCCCCTGCTCTGCAAGTGATCAAGGGTGAGAACTTTATCCAGAAAAGCATTCCACATAAAAAATGCAACTTTAGACGGGATACCCGGGATCCAAATGTCATTATGAGAGAAAGTCCTAACCCTAAAACCCCACAACTCCAAATAGAAAGACTTTGGGGTGGCCTTACCTTTTTTTGAGAGAATCCACTTCCACCTAGCCCCCCTAGAAGGGTTAGGCCTAGTGTCTTCTAAAATCTCAAGCAACCTCCCTAAATAATTCAGATTTCTACGAAGGCACGAACTCCAAATATTACCAGCCTCATAAAAAAAATCCACCCCCTTCCCTTCGGGATCCATAGCTAAAGAATAAAGATTTCTAAAAGACACCTTCAGAGGGACCTTCCCAATCCACTTCTCCTCTTATCCTCCCAAAAACAAATCCCCCTATCAGACCCTAGATTAAAACGAATGTAATTCCAGAAACTATCCATCATTTTCTAGATGGATTTCCAAATACCACAACCATGTCTCATTCGCACCACGTTGACTTTCCAACTAGAGATTTCCCCAAATCTAGCCACCACCACCCTACGCCAAAAGCTCTCTTTCTCAACCCCAAATCTCCATAGCCACTTATCCAACAATATCCTATTATGATCTCTAATAGAACACACGCCAAGACTGCCACATCCTAGAGGCCTACAAATGGACTCCCAATCCACCAAGTGGTAACGATGATGGTCCCCCACCTCATTCCAAAGGAAATTGCGAAACCTAGCCTCAATAACCCTAGCAACCGACCCAAGAATAGTACAGATCAAAAGGTAATAGTTCCAAATGGAGGCCAGGGTGGATTTCAAAAGAGTAAGTCTACCCCCTTTAGACAGAAGAGTAGCCTTACAAGAAACTAATATCGAGGAAATCCTATCAATGACCAGATTCCAGACCCCCTTTGACTTGAAACTGGCCCCCAACGGCATTCCAAAATAAGTTGACGGCAGCACCCCAATTTTCTAACCCAAAATCCAAGTCAAACCTTCAATGTTAAGAACCACCCGACTTGAAACATCTCATTTTTGTCCAAATTGATCTTAAGCCCCGAAACCGCCTCAAAACAACAAAGAATGCACCTCAAAGTACCCAATTAGGTCTCATTCGCGTCACAAAAGATCATTGTGTCATCAGCAAATTGCAAATGAAAGACTTTACAACCTCCCCTCCCCACCACAAAACCTGGGAGATACTCGTCCTCAACCCTTCTAATCATTTTACTCAAAACCTCTAACACCATAATGAACAGAAGGGGAGACAGAGGATCTCCTTGCCTCAAACCCCTAGAACTTTTAAAATAACAGTCGGGCAACCATTGACAAGCACAGAAAAATTAACTGATTTAATACAATAGAACATCCAACACCTCCACTTAGCCCCAAAACCCATCTTAGGCAAGATGTAGTCGAAGAAGTCCTAGTTTACATGATCATAAGCCCTCTCCAGGTCTAATTTGCAAAATAAACCGTTTCTACCCGACATCCTCCCATCTTCAATACATTCATTAGCAATGAGGACGCTATCCAAAAATTTTCTCCCTTCCACAAAAGCACTTTGAGGCTAGGCAATAATCCCCTTCATAACCAATTTTAACCTAGAGGACAACACCTTAGAGATGATCTTATACACACTACTGAGAAGGCTAATTGGTCTATAATCCTTAGGCTCCTTAGCATCAGAACATTTTGGAATTAACACTGTGAATGTGTCATTCAAATGCTCATAGAATTCTTTGAAATGTTAAAATTCATCCAAAACCTCCATCAACTCAGATTTGATAATATCCCAACACTTCAAAAAGAAGGAAATGGAGAAACCATCCGGACCCTGAGCTTTATCCCCCTTATACCAAAAATGACCTTCCACACCTCATCCTCAGAATACTGTCTCTCAAGCATGTCTTTTTCGACCCCTGAAATGTGGTCAAACATCATCCCCTCAAGACCCAGTCTCACAAACTGATCCTCCATGTAAAGTTTACCATAATAATCTTCCACTTCCTTCCCAATTTCAAACTGGTCCTGCAACCACTTCCTGTTAATATTCAAACCATACAGCTCATTAGAATTTTTGCGATGAGAAACCACTTTATGAAAAAAAAATCGTATTTTTATCTCCTTCCAACCAACCTTTTAACCTTAGTCAAAACTTTAGCCAACCATCCTCACAACAAGAACCATGAAAATAAGACGAAAACCTAAAGAACTAAAAGAGAAGAAAAGTTATGAAATGATATTTTTGTCCCTTGATACATCCCTTATATAGAGAAAAGCTTTAGAGAAATTCTTAACCAAAAGATCCCCAAATTTTCATCCTTCCAAATTTGCTCAAACTTGCATGCTATTTTTTTGCCCAAAATCATTTGAATATTGAAATTTTCGTGAATAACAATTTATCGATTTTTCAATCATCTTTTCAACACATCTGACATTGCCTCAATCCGATATGTGAGTCAAAAGTAATAGTCAAAATAACGAGTGACTCAACTTTTTTATAGCATTTTTTTTTCTAAATTAGACTTGGAATGAATTTATTCTTTCAAGTGGGCTCCCATATGGTTTTGACTTGCTTGATCAATGTTTGAACTGATCCAACCTCCAAACATCATTTTCTATCAATCTTTACCATTGAAGTTCTACAGACGTTTGATCTTCAATTGAATTAATCGAATGGTGTTAATCTTCATTCTGAATTTGACTCTATCTCTATGGGTAAGCTTTGCGAATGGGCTTTAATCCCCATTTGAGTCTTTATTTAATTCCTAAAAGAAAAAAATATGCAATTCACATATAAATATAAAAATACACAAAAGAAATGTGATAATACCTATAGGAATTAAGGTAATAATGCAATTTTAAGCAATTATCACTTATTTAGAACCTTGCAAGATTCTCACCCCCTTTCTCCCCACTAACTCCACTTTTTTCGTTGTTCACACTACATTCCAAGTTCTTAACTACGTTGTTTCTTCTAAAATGTAATCTTTCAAATCCTTTCTCAAACACAACTCTTCCCAAAGCAACAAAAAGATCCCATGCCTGCTTTTCATGCCCTTCAAACAAGAGGCCAAACCCAAGTCTAAATCTATTTGTCTCTCTTGTTAGAATTCGAGTAAAATCCACAAACGATTCAAAAATCACATCAGCTCTTCTCATCTTGGGAATCCACACTTCATCTCTCCCCCAACCCTCACTAAAATCATAATAATCTGCAATGACCCCACGTTTATTTATTGCTAACGAATATAAACTACTAAAGTCACAAGTCATCCTTGACAAGGGAATCTCCACTCCAAATGTGATAATTGTTTAAAATTTCCTTATTACTAATAATTGCTTAAAATTGCATTATTTTTTTATTATATTAATTCTAATAAGCATTATAGTATTTTAATGTGTGTGTGTTTTACATCTATATGAAAATTGTATATTTTCTCTTGTAGGAACTCAAATAAAGACACAATTGAAGATTAAAGCCCATTCACAAAGTTCACCCATAGAGATAGAATAAAAAATGATAAAAATCAACACCAACTGATCTAACCAAGTGAAGATTAAGCATCCAAGGAAATTCAAGGGTAAGGATTAATAGAGAAGGATGTTTAGAGATTGGACCAAATCAAGCATGGATCAACCAAATCAAACGTATTAGATCCGTTTGAAAGAATACCTTCACTTTTTTAAAAAATATCTTCACTTTAGGCCTAATTTAGAAGAAAAAAAAAAGTCAAGAGAAAAAAAAAATATTTTGAGTCACTTTTGATATTTGAACCATAACTTTCGATTCACAAATCAGATTGAGGCAAGGTTAAATGCGTTAGAAAGATGATTAAAAGATCGATAATTTTCTATTGCACAAAGATTTTCAAATCCGGATGATTTGATGATTAAAAATAGAAAGTAAATTTGAGCTCGTTGACACTCCTTGGTTGGGAATATGAATTAGTAAAGATTTATATAAAAAATAAATAAACAAAAGTGAATATATAAGAGCAAATAATAAAGAAATAAAGAAAAGAAGGAGATAACAAAGAAGAAGAATTGAAAACAGAGAAAAAGCTTATCTTGAGTTTCCATCTGTATTCTTGTTTTATTTCTTCAAAAACTGAAGAAGCAATTATAAGTTATAACACTAATTAAAGAGTGCTGGTCATCCAGCACTTTTTCTAACCCTATAAGACTCCAATTAGAAATTAGACTGCTAAACTAACCTTAGGCTTAAACCAATAATCCAAACAACCTCCCAACCACTGTCACATAAAATCCCAAAATAACTTATTATTACTCCCACTTACACATAGCCCTACTCAGATCCAAAGTTGAACCAAACATCCCAAAATTTAAAAATAACCAAAGATTACATAAATCTTATCTGAATTCCTTACAACTAAAGAAAACCAATTAAAGCATTAAACAAAGAAGAAAGTGGGATCTTGGCCTTCTGCTCCACTTATTTTCTACCTCTAGAGGTTAGCCAATTGGTGTGACCCAATGGACCTGGTAGAACCCATGGACAAGAATTCCCTTTTCACCAAATTTGTTTTCCTGATAGGGCCTCCAAGGATTGATATTTCTCAACCAAGACAAGGCTGTTGTTTCAAACTGTTACAATGTATACCAATACTTGCATGCTATAATGATCCCAAAAAAAGGTGGGGCAATGATGCTCTAAAACAAAACAACTAGTCCTTTCATGTGAATAATCAACATAAGCATGGTCAACCAAAGCATAACTACAACCAAAATGTGTGATTTTGCAGCAGATAATAAGTCAGCACACCATCCAAAAGCAAACCCAGAATAAAAGCAATTAAAAGCTAAAACCTAATTATCAGAAGCAGCAGCAAGAGAAGGTGGAAGTGGGGAGCGGCAAGAGTTATTAGCAAATAAATTATTTGATATCCTGGACCATTCTTCAAGTAGTGGCACTCTAAATACAAGAAACATGCAAGTATATGAGGAAGAGAAAGAATAGCTTAATTTTATAACATAAAAATAAAAATTGAATAACACAGGCAAACCTGTAACTACGGCGATGATCTCTTCGATATGGAGCATCACGGTGAGATGCACGCTCACTGCTGTGGAACCGCCTGACTCGTGGAGGGCTCCTGCTGCTTTCTGGACTCATAATGAAACAGTCTCTCAATCAAATCCTTTGTTAATATGAATACCAGAAACCCAAAACTACAAACCACCAATAGCTCTTCTTCCCTGTCCACATCACCACAAGACCAACCAGCTACATGAATACAAATCCACATCCAATTGCACCAGTCCCAAACGAAACCATAACCCATCAAAGAAAACCCATTACCCGTTGAACAGAAACAAAGCAAACAACACAGGAGATAGAGAAGTGAAGATGAGAAATAAGACCCCGAATGATCAATGACTGATCTGGCTCTTCATCAACCTCGCTAAATCCTAGAATAATCAACTGCACAACACCATAATCCTAAACTCCCCGCTACAATAACACCATAGTGGCCATTAACCAAGGTCCAAAACTTAATCTCCAGCAAAACAAGTACCAGGTACCCCAATCTTAACCTTGACTATAACCTTAAGCTTTATTTCAACCACCGCAGAAATGTAAATCAACTGTAAAGCACCTGAATATATGTTGAAAATTTGTTAACATTCCAAACCTCACAAAACCCTAGCCCTCCCCCCTTCCTCAACAGAAAAGCCCAGCCCCATTAAAGAAAATAAGAAGAAATGTGTGAGTGGAATGGAGAGAGAAATAGTTGGGAGACATTAGTATATTTCTCTCCATCAAATCCATAAACCCTAACAGAAATCAATTCCAACCATGCCAGAGATTAATCCATCAAACTCCAAAAACACCAAAAAAGCTTCTTTTTTTTTTTTAGAGGTAAATGAACTTTATTAGTAGAAAACACCAAAAATTAAAGCCAAAAAAGCTTCCATGACTCATAAGGGCCCGAACACACAACCCTAACTCCAAATAAACCAAAATCAAGAGCCTTCACCTTAAGCTACATTTTAAACCAAAGCTTCACCTTAACTACTAAATGCAACATTTTCTCGGTTAGATGTGTTTGATTTTTATTTTATTTTTTTTAGCATAACTGGAGATCCACAGATAAGACTCTAAATAGAGTGGAATGGCGGAACAGGATTCAATTTAACCATTAATGAATCGAGAAGTAGAAATTCACGAAAGCTCACGACCAAACCGTTCTAAATATCTATATACGAGGGTAAAAATATAGATAATAAAAGGATTAAAGATCACAGCACCGACCTTGCGATCGCTCTCTGCTATAAGAGAGTTCGCAGAAGAAGCAGAGATAACCAGGAAAAGAAAAACCCTAACTTCACCGAAAATCGCGGAAGTACCTTCCTCTTCCGCTGCAACTGAATCAGTAAGCAAGCGAAGAAACCCTAGCTCTCGAAGATTATTAAATATCTTATGATAATGTCATTTTAAAGTTTGCCACGAAAATTTTTGAAATAGTCCCATACACGTGTGGCTCATGTCTGGCTCAATATAACTGGTCTGAAATCCTCTACGCCACACCTCCTGATGGGACACTCAGGAGAGGGAATAAAAAAAACCTCCAAAAAGTGAATTGATTCCCCTCACCCCCCCTAGTGTCCCATCAGGGGGTGGCGCAGACGATTTCAGCCCAATATAACTTGGAATCGTGTGGTTTAAATTATCTCCAGTCTGAATGGAGAGACATCACGCCACTACCAATCAGAGCTTAGGACATATGCCTGACAAAGGGTGCCTTGGAAGATATTAAATCATCTCCAGTCTCAATGGACAGATACCACTCTATTACCAATCAATGTGTGACATGTGGCCTGATAAAGGGTATTTGAGTCAATGCATAATGAGTAAAGGAGTGTATTACAACAAATACACAATGAATAGTATTTATTAATACACCCTTTGTCAAACATCGTATCACACCTGAGCAGATATTGGAGTGGTATGTCTCCAGTCAGACTAGAGATGATGTGAACTTACAAGGAATACGCTGTCAAAATAAAATATTAAAAATTTACAATACATATATAGTAAAAGCCAGTCTGGATTTTGTGCATTCAAAATTCAATGCAATGCAATTCATCTGCAATACATGCACACAGATCAAGAGACAAACACATCAGTGTGAAAAAGTAATAACACCCCCAAAATAAGTGTAAATCACTTTTTGGCACTGATGTGTCTATACCTTGGTCTGTGTGCACACTTTGCAAGCGGGTTTTATGTGATCAAAAGTTAGGCTCAATAAATAAGTATCCATGGAAATATATGGTTAAAACCATAAAAAGGTGTTCAAATGAACATTTGCAAGAAGGATTGTGTCCACTTCCCTTAAAAACACTAACCTTGTTGTGTCTGTTCATTGATCTGTGTGCATGTTTTGCACACAAATTTTGTATGCATAAAA
The DNA here is from genome assembly GCA_025762735.1 of Platanus orientalis. Taxonomy (NCBI): domain Eukaryota; kingdom Viridiplantae; phylum Streptophyta; class Magnoliopsida; order Proteales; family Platanaceae; genus Platanus; species Platanus orientalis. The sequence continues at coordinate 16,151 of JAOXJP010040944.1, forward strand.
TTTGGACTAGCTTAAGGTAGGGATGCAAGTATATGATTATTATCCGAATCCAATTCATTTTTGTATTCGTTTAAAGCAGATACAGATATATATGTATCCATTTCAATTAAATATCTGTTCGTTTAAAAGATATCTGATTATAAATTAACCAAATATGGATATATATGCATCCGTTTGACTAAATATCTGTATTTGTTTATATATATATATATATATATATATATATATATATATATATATATACATATATATA